>CM059226.1:891262-936262 GCA_030347435.1 Clarias fuscus | reverse complement strand
TGAGGTTCATTACACGAGACTGAAATAGGAGTGTCCACGCGCCAGACGTCAGCTCCCGGGCAAGCTCCCGTGACATCAGCGTCGGCTTTCTGACTCATTTTCTCTTCTCTCTTTCTGTCTTGAAGGCCAACCTCAATATCCCGATGGGAGCTTTGCGTCCGGGAGGGGGACCTCCTGTGATAAAGAAAGAGGAGACACAGGACAGAGAGGAGGTCAGAAACATGTGGATGTACAGTACAGTATACAGTATAACACAGTATAACGGTAGAGCAAACACAGAGATATAACGTAGAGCAGGGGTGTCAAACTCCGTTCCTGAAGGGCCGCAGACCCGCAGGGTTTTGTTCCAACCCTGCTCCAACATATACTGTATGCCATGTAGTTTTCAAATAAGCCTTAATGATTTGATTAAGTGGATCAGGTGTTTTTAATTATGGTTGAAGCTAAACTCTGCAGGTCCTCGAGGGTTGGAACAAAACCCTGCGGGTCTGCGTCCCTTCAGGAACGGAGTTTGACACCCCTGACATAGAGTCATGATGATGATGATGATGATGATGATGATGATGATGATGAAGGTTGTTGCTCTCAGGTATCAGCCGAACCGGCCGTCCCGCAGGAAGATAAGAAGCCTCTTCCCGGTGCTGTGAGACTTCCAGGACCCGCGGTTAACCTTTCCGAGATCCAGAACGTCAAAAGCGAGCTCAGATGGGTCACAAAAGACTAGACGCACTCAGGTAGAGCTCTTCTAATTGCTGCAAACGGAAAACCTGCGTACACCAGACTTAAACCTTAAGTGCAGATAAATCACGTAAAAACAGTGGAGGTGTAATGATGACGCGGACACGACAGACAAAACACTTTGTAGTACGAGCGATCACTGAAAACTCCACCCAGCCAACACAGTCTTCCTTTATCCCCAATATAGCTAAAAAAAAAAAAAGACAAATGAGCCATGAATCTGAAATGATTGACAGTCGCAAATGTATCGTGAACTCTCCAGTATTACTTTCTGCCCCACAAACAACCAAAAAAAAAAATAATAATAATCCCCGCCCTCCCTTTCTGCCCCCCCGATGTTATTATTAGTAATGATTCAGCTGGTGGTTTCGTCTCCACTCGAGATCTGCTGAACTGACCTTCCATGATTTCTGACACTACATTTTACTGGTGAAGAAAATGAGTAAACGATGATCAACCCTGAAAACATTTCAAAACCCTTACAGCATTTTTGGCCTTTTTTTGCATCACAAAGTTTTAATAAAGATATAGGACTCAGGATTGTGCAGTATAGAGTGAGAACTTAGGCGCGATGATCAACTGAATGCTATTTAATTTTCATTTTAACAAACATTACTGAGCAAAATTTTATTCTATGACCAATAATAATAATAATAATAATAATAATAATAATATGGTACATAATGTGTGAGTTGAGAGGTTTTTGTTCATTCCCACATTCCTGCAGCAGTAACATTTAAAAGTTAACTGTTATAGACATATCCGAAAACCTGCAGTTTTGACACACACCAGCAGGACTTCTGCATTAGGAGTGATTTTTAAAAAAAAATTTTATTGACCAATTTGACCAATACAATACATTGACCAATAAAGTGTCGACATCCTGAATCCGTCCGGAAAATAGCTGTTAAAATAAACTTTAAATCACTAAACTTATCTTATAATATTAACTCTTTATTTAACTATTTTAGATTTTTTGCAAAACCATTCAAACGCTCCTGTTATACCATTAATAAAGGCGAAAAAAGTAACAGGAAGCAACGGAGCATGAAATATACCAAAAGCATAAAAGAAGCAGAAAGTACGTAGCCTTCGAGGAGTCGTCTCACAGCAAAAGACCATCTTAGGTCATCTACACTCATCTATTTTTGTCTGACCTTTTTGATCTCTGGCACAATTGTTAAGTATCACTGGAGAAAAATGTGATTACACACACACACACACACACACACACACATACAGAGAGCAAGGTCATAAAACAGGAGAGGCGTTTTTTAAAGTGCGTCACGCTCCCAAACTGCACGCTGCTGTGATCACCTCTGGCCACAGGGTGTCAGTAATGTAAATACTTTTTTTTTTTTTTTTTAGCATGTGTGAGTTTGCATAAAGGATGCCAGTGTTTGTGTGTTTGTGTGAGCGCGTGTGCGTGTGGTTGTGGGTTAATGGGTATAAGTGTGTATCTGGGTCTATTAATATCAGTAACAGAGCCAAGCTTGGCGGGGCATTGAGAGTCCGTCTGTGGTGTGACTGCCCCAGCATGACTCCCTATTGCCCCACACACACACACACACACACACACACACACACACACACACACACACACACACACACACACACACACACACAAACAGCCTGTGACACTTTCTATCCATCTGGAAGCTAGACCTGGTTATGTATGCGTCTAAGAACAGCAGGTAAAGTAAACACTCATAATGTTATATTGAATTAAACATCACCTTTTCTCTTTAAACAGGTGACCCCGCCTTGCTCGTGATAAAGAAGAAGGAGACAGACAGCTCTACCAGCTCTACCTACCCCATTACTGACCCTCTACTACAATCTCCAAAAACAATATGCAATAACTCCATCACTGCAACCTACACAGCAATGATTTTCAGGTTCAAAAGCCGATTAGAGCCACAAGAAAAAAGGAAATCCAGACTGCTGTTATACCAATCGCACCTAAATTCACAGAACCAATTTCAGATCAAATCCCATCCATCTCTAAAGGCTAAGTGTTGCACACAAATTTTGGTTCAAGATCTCCAATCTGTGCCAGCAGTCATCTGTAATAAAATGTCGGCTTTGATATCAAATCTCAATCGGGTCGTGTCCAAGGTCCTGCAAAGAATACGGCGGGAAAATGCCTCTGACTGGTTCTACAATTTATAGACGCGTCTTAGCCATTAGTCATTTATCACTGCAGCTTCGGTATCAAATCTCAGCTCTGATATTCTGATACTGAGACGCCAACGGCCCGAGCGTGATCCGGATTCATATATAGTGACCACATTAATACCAAATCTAAGCCTGAGGTTATTGTTATAGTCGGTGCATGTATACGCTAGAACCAAATTGGTCCTGAATCTCTTCTATCTCCATGCTCAGATATCTGAAATAATATAAAAGATGCAGAAATATTCACCCCTATTATTGGACCTTAGACAAACCTAAACCAAATTTTATATCCCATATAGATGAGGACCACGTAGTCCAAGAATGCTTCAGACTGCTTAGATGGAGGCTAATAGCACAACATCTCAATATTACTGTAGGTCTTAAAGAATGCTAGCCCTCCTCAAGAAGGCCCTGAATGGTTTACCAGGATAAATCAAATTTCCAACATTTTGGACCTTTGATATGCAGTAAAGATTGTGACCCAAGAATGGTCCCAAAACCTCAAAGCATGTCGAGCTGCAGCCTATCAGTTCCCAAAAGAACCAAGTCCCAGAGAGCACTCATCACTCTCGCTAATTTATCGTACACTTATCGCCTCACCCAGATAACACAAAGAAGAACGGCTTGTTATGACTCCGAATTGACTAACAGATGATGCCGCAGAGACAAATCCATAAAACCATAAAGCCAGGCCCAAGCAACTCACACGCGTTTTTGGACAGATCCCCAGGCAGCTCATCAGAGATGCAGCGCCGTCAATGCCACCACGCACCCCTGACCTGATGACGCTTCTTGACCACTTCATTTTGCTATGTAGGTATTAAGGCAGACAACTTGAACCTGACAGAAACCATAAACTGCACATTTTACACAGAATCGTGACACAGTAAGACGTCTGTTCTCTTATATGTCTCCTGTTTAAACTCTTCAGCGTGTGTTTCATCCGCGGTCTGATTTCATAACAAATCCGCAAGCTCCTTTGCTGCCATGTGTGAAGTCACATATTTAATTCCTTTGAATCATAATGTAGCTTGATGATTATTATGTGTTGTTCGTGTTGATAGTGGCAAATGTCGTCTCACTTCATTTATTCTGAACAAATACGAGATGTTGAGAAGATGTTTTTAATACTCCACGGCCCTTTCTTTTCAACCACTATATATATATATATATATATATTTATTTTCTTTGTCTTTCCTTGCCATTGTTCTCCGGCTTAGGTTTGAGAGCGAGTAGGCTGGCATGCAATAAAAACACGATGTCTCAGTGTCACGCTGTAGGAGGGTGAAGCAATCACATGTTGTCTTTCAGCAAACAGAACCGAATTCCCAGCACATCCTCACCGTTTTATTAGCTCTTAAATGTGATATTTGCGAAGGACTTTGTCTCTCTGTGTTTCTCCAGTTGAACAGCAGCACATCAGCGCAAGTGTCCTTATTGAAGATTCTGAGTTCTGACCAGAGTTAGAAGGGCTAGAAGAAAAATAATGACATCATGTGTGACTTGTAATAAAAACAAAAAAATTAAATCTCATGCCACATAAGTAACTGTTTCCTGTCTTCTAAATGGTGTTTTTAAAAAAAAAATTATATTGTAAAAAAGAATAAACCAACACACACTGCCGCTTCTCCACACAACTGCCAATCTGGATTCTGATTGGTCAGAAAGTGTTGATTCTTTTTTCCAGATCAGCATCTCTGATAGTAGTGCTGTTGCAATTCCTAGGTTTGTACTAATGTGCTCAGTATAACACTTTATTGGAAGGAGTCTCCAGTGTCAGTGCTGTAACTTTAGGTTTTCTGACATCTACAGGCCAGAGGAGTTTACCATGTCTTTGCAGTTTATACAAGAGTCTAAACAAGAGCTTTTATCTTATTAAATGCACATGATGTCCATCCGTGGCACTTTGGGATGTCAAAAATGTGACAGTGCCAATGTACCCAAAATCCCAAAATGCATAGTCAAGCAGTTACAGAACACACACCTAATAACATTATGTCATCATAAACAACATGCTGTCTCCTTAGTAAACGCTTCCAAGTCATTCCGAATTGCCTCTGAACCGTACGTTTGTAGAAAGCTACAAAGCTAACTAGCTTCAAACACAAGGCTGAATCCCAAATCCTTCTCTTACACCTGATCAAGGGCACTACTTAGTGAATGGAATGCACACATGTAACGCACACATAGTGCACTAGCTTTCCATTTAACCCTATTTGGGATTCAACCCCAGAACAGTTATTTAGACATTACTTAGAAAGTGTGAAATGTTAGTATTAGTTAACATTACCTGCACATTATTTTATGAAGTGTAAAGCGCACTGTATTCCATAGCATCGTCTCATTTACAAAAGCACCGAATGTGCAAATGCAACCGAAGTAATCATGTGGTAATAAATTAATATCCTTAATATCCTTATTATCTTCTTCATCCATTTTCACATGCTTGTTTTTCTTTTGAATAAGTTATAAAAATCCACCATGACACACTGCATATGAAAAGGATGCCGTGTCCTCCAAGCTAAAGAGGAGGGAGACCTTCCAGCGTGCCATCGTGCTGGAAGGTGTGGGGCAGCTTGTGTTTTTTTGGAAGGCACTATGAATGCTGAAAGGTATATAAAGGTTTTAGATGACGTCTATCTAAAAGATAGATAAAGTAGTTTGTAATGATGCTTTGAGGACTCTTTAATGTCCGATACAATTAGTGCAGTTCTATAAGGAAATTAGCGACTAAGTTTTACTGGGCTTTTAAAAAAAAATCCAGATGGATGGATTCATATAAAAAAGTGCTTGCAGGTTCCCCAGAAAAATCATCAGTTGTTTTGCTAATCTATCAGTTTTCTAACCGCTTCTGCAAGGCAAACCCAAATGCTAATTTAATCATCAGTTCTATTCTTAGAATGTCTCATTTTGTATCTATTTCCTCTAAAAGATTTGCAGTTCCTGTGTTACCAATTAGCAGACAGATGTGTAACATTATGTATGCGTTGTGGATACCAGAGGATTATGCTCCAGACTGCTGGCAGTGCTAAGAACGGAGTGAGAATGTCATCGGTAGCCGTCTTATTAGATTTTCTGACGCCTCATCGTGGTGCGTGTCTGTGCCAGGGACTATTTAGGGATGATGACAGAATAAAATCATAAGGTCAGGGTAAGGGCTCTGGAATAGAACTACACACACATAACACCAGAATGGCATACCATCTCGACAACAAACATGGCCATCGATTGGCCACTCACCTCTTTTAATTTAGGAAAGTCGATGTCTTGTTTACCTCGCTTCTTATTTTCTGTTTGTCTTTTCCTCTCGTTCACTCTACTCTCACTCTTTTTATCTCTCCCCTTGTCATGCCACTCTCTCTCTCTCTCTCTCTCTCTGGCTAAGCCCTTGCCTGTCTCTGATCCGCCACGTGTTTCTATTCTTGTCACTCAGATGATGCGGAATGGGGTTTAGGCATTAACGGCACAGAAATGAGGTGTTGACTTTTACTTAGCGAAAATATCACGTGGGGAAAACATGGCAAACAATTAGCCTCATACCTGATACTCCCGGAACAACTGCAGGAAAAGGGCACTGCAATGAAGGAGTACATTTGGATGCTTTTCTACTTTTCCTATGTGGCCCAAAATGCCTTGTTGTTACCCCTCCTTCTGTTTATACTATGATCACCAGCATTCCTCTTCCATGAAAACAGGGGGGAGGATCACAGGAAGGCTGTGTGTCCCTGCCAGACTTGTAATCCTGAAGTGTTTGGGGGCTGTCCGCTGGCTGAAAAAGAGATACATCCTCTTGGCATGTTTATCTCTGTAGGAGCAATGAGCTACGCCATCACAGAAGCTGCCCTTATGAAGAGCAAAACTCACTCATGCCTTGCTCAATTTGGGACTGCAAACTTCCTCTCTCTTCACCCATTTCCCTGTCTCTATTGGCTTTACTTTTTTTACGTTATTTTCCTAACTTTCTTAATCTCCTCCTTTAGTAATGAGTTACTTTCTTATGCTCAGCAAGTCTCACGGAGACGGACTGCTTTCTCGTTACCAGCGCTTGCGGCAAGATGGGCGAATGTGCGACATCGTTCTGGAAGCTGGAGGCAAGGAGTTCCCAGCTCACCGCACCTTGCTAGCCTGCTCAAGTGACTACTTTTGGTCATTATTCCAGGAGCACAATTTGGAGTCCAGGGCTCGGACTGTCACTCTACCAGCTGTATCCGCAACTGGCCTAGAACTGGTCCTGGACTTCATTTATACCTCATGGATCTCACTATCTCCCTCTACCTTGGAGGACACCCTGGAAGCTTCCTGCTACTTGCAGGTTACCCATGCCCTTGATCTCTGCACTGAGTACATCTCGAA
The DNA here is from genome assembly GCA_030347435.1 of Clarias fuscus. Lineage (NCBI taxonomy): Eukaryota > Metazoa > Chordata > Actinopteri > Siluriformes > Clariidae > Clarias > Clarias fuscus. Next base: position 928,993 of record CM059226.1, on the reverse strand, counting down.
CAGCCTCACTCTGGATAACTGCTGCTTTTTTGCCAACATCGCAGCTCGTTACAGTCTCTTTGATGCATGTGCTGTCACAATTCATTTTATTGCAAGGAACCTGGCAGGACTTCTAGGTGCCAATGGGGACAGATCTGGGCTGCTAGACCTGAACTTGGACTCTTTTCGAGAGGTCTTGGGATCAGATGAGATACCAGAGGTGAAGGAGACAGCCCTGCTACAGCTAGCTCTGGACTGGTTGTCTTGTAACTCTTTACCTGCCTTGGAAAGTAACTCTTTACTCAGTCGCATTCGATTTGGCCTAGTGCCACCAGAAGATCTGACCCATCTGAGTTCCAACAACCCGACCCTCCGCACTCCTTTTATTCACAGTTTAGTACAGAAAGCAGTGCACTACCACATGCAGGTTCCTCTCCAGCCACTAATCCAAAGTATCCATACAAGTTTGAGAGGCACATCCAACACAGTACTCCTGGTGGGAGGAGGTGCAGAATCAGACAGACCGCAAACCCAAATCCAGAGCTTCGATCAAGAGAGCAGAAAGTTCCACGTGCTGCCCATTAACATGGTGAAGAAGCTCCAGCATCAAGGAGTTTGTGTGGTGGGAAATTTCCTCTTTGTGCTTGGAGGAGAGGTTGTAGAGGTGGATGAGGAGAATGAGAAGACAGCAGTGATGACGGTGTCTGACCAAGTGTGGCGCTATGACCCTCGGTTTGAACGCTGGGAAGAGATGGAGCCACTCTTACAAAAAAGGGCACAGTTCTCCTGCTGTGTGGTTGAAGGTGTAATCTATGCCATAGGAGGACGAGGCCAGAAAGGAGAGCCCACCCTGTCCTCAGTGGAAAAATACAACATGAATGTAGGGTGCTGGCGTAGCAGCGTATCTTTGCCCCATTCTCTCCATGGACAAGCTTGTGCAGCAATTGGCAGAGGCATCTATATCTCTGGCGGCATCCATGGCAGCCATTCTGAGAGTTGTAAGGAAGTGTTGTTGCTGAACACATTTGATGAAGATGTCTGGGTAAGACGCTCTCCTATGTCTATTGCCAGATTTGGCCATCAGATGGCAGCCATAAATGAAAAACTCTATGCCTTCTTAGGGATGTATGAACCCTTTTGTGACATCGAGTGCTATGACCCCAAACAAAATCAATGGACAAGACTGAAACCGCTTCTGCAAGACCGCTTCTGTTATGGTCTGACCGTCACACCAGGCGGATGCATGTTGATGTTTGGAGGTAGAAAGTGGCGTGATGGACAGGAAGTGTGTGTTTGTGATGTTCTGGAGTACAACCCTGAATATGACAGCTGGAGGAAGGTGTGTAAGATGCCACATCCATTATGTGGGACTCAGTGTGCTCAGATGTGTCTCCAAGAATGTACAGAGAGCTAGGAACCCATGAAAATCCCCAAACCTCCATATGCACCCAGAGAACTATGAGATTGTCTTCAGTCTGAGTAGAAAAGCAGAAGATTGTTCAGTCTGTGAATACTTGGCAGGCTTGTAAAGGGTAAATCTGACTGATCTGTGCAGGCAGAACGGATTTTGACCTTCAGAGCGGTGAATCGAATAATCTTGGCGCTGGAGGCACTGCATTGTAAGCATGACAGCAATGGAAGGTCATAATGACAGAACGAAAATGACAAGAGTCCACCGGGTTCAGGGGTCGTCATATTTCCGGAAAATTACATCGACACAGATTGAACACTGAGGACTGAAGTCTGAAGTAGCTGTATTCACAGCCATAAACACAGACTGCAGCTCTGGCAAGGGATCCAGATACGTAAGGCAGAAAGAACTGAAGATTTCTGCCAGAACTGGTGGCTTAGGCAGATAAAAGGATGGCAGGACAAAAGAAAAACAGAATAGATCTGTAAGCATAAAAAAGGCTGAAGCATAAATAGTATTAAGAACAAGATATTTAAAAGTATGTTGAGTTAATTAAAGGTCTCTGAGTGTGTGTGGGATGGAAAAGTGTCGGGGAAAGTAGATTTAGCGCTCTCAAATGCAAAACGCGGGTCAAAACTCAACAACTGCCTGGGTGTAGAGCGCTTTGCACTCTTTGTGACGACCTAAGTAATTAAAATTCACTGGAAAAATGTTAAGCGTTATATGTTGCACATCTTGCACGTGTCATTTATCTGAGTCATGAAATAAAAAGCGTTTTCCCAGAGCAAAACTGTTCCAGCCTGCATGCAGAACTTAATAAAAGCTATTCAGAGGTATGCCTTCAGAAAGTGCCTGAATAGACGCGCGGAGCGTGAGAGCTCGCGTCCCTGGAGCTTGCAAGTCATTTAGCGTGATTCATTTTTTTGCTTTGTCGTAATGAGCTTAAAATAAATGAAATGATTAATGCGTGCCGTTAAAAGCGAAAGGCATGAACTCGACAGAAAGAGCGCAAGGATGTGGTAATTAACACAGGGGAGAAACACTAGGGATGTCTGTATGCTAGGATACAGCGGATTAGCACCAGGTGGCCTGAGAGAGAGAGAAGAGAGAGGGTGTACCGAAAGCAAAAAAAAAAAACCTTCATGGCAGCTTGGAGAGAGGCAGATAAGCAAGAATGTCAAATAAAGTCATTTTTAGATGGAGGGAGATGGATTGTCTGGGGTTTTTCTATTTCATGATGCTTAAGCTGAAGCTGTGAAGCCTGCGCCTCGGCTGTCATGGTTGAGGAAAAGAATCTGATTGCTTTCTACAAAAAACAAAATCAACAATAACTCAGTAATAAACCAGGGTGTGTCATGCTGTAACAGGAAAACCAGGTGCGTGACGACGCGGAGTTACTGTTACCATGTGGACGTTGATGCAACACGCCTCCAAGTGTTTAATTTCTCTTCACCCAACACTTACAATTAAAAATGATTAAGAACAAACTGTATATGTTTCATCTGGGTGTAGATACGTTAACTGTAATTAGTGAATTGATACAGTCATCCTCTATAATGTGATAACAGGAGCTAACAAATCTTTAATGAGCTATAAATGGATGAAAAGTATGAAGAGGTTTTTGTTATAATAAAAGATAAAAAAAATAAATAAATAAAAAAACAGTAACTTTGCTTTATCAAAGCACCAAGATATTGATTACGTTTTAATAAAAGTCATTCATAATTATTAATGTGGAATCCAAAAAATTCTGACCAAAAATATCAGGACTGAACAATCTGGCCTGTAATGTGAACTTAGCTTTAAACTGCGATTTCAGTCTCACCTTCTTTGTGCGTTAGGTTTATAACCAATAGTGGACAAGACTGAATTTTTGTAACCAATCAGAACACAGCAGGCGGGGTTTCTTAACCTCACACAAGGTTGATAGGATCATTTTTTTCGCTTTTAATTGTTTTTTTTTTTTTTTATGTACTTCGCAAAGAAAAACAAAAACAAAGAGTACTTCTCTAGCAATGACACTTCGTACATGTACACAACACACACACACACACACACAGTTTCGTCCTTTCCAATAATAATAGGTCCCAGAGCAAGGTAAAGCACGAGTATAAGACGAGCACGCTTTCATGAGCAAAGTTTTATTGACTTCAACCACATCGACCTCAAAAGTTGAGAAACAGATTGATTTCCTAAATAAATTATGAAATAAATAAAACTGCCAGGAATTTAGCTAAAGACAGCACTGCATTTACTAACGGCATTTCCCAAATGGCATGCCTAATTAGAACGGATAATTATTTGCAGAAACATGATTGTAGATTTACTAGACTGGTCCATGTTTTAAGTTGTTAGACAGGCAAGAAACCCAGTCTAGTAATTCTAGTCATTTCCATGAAAATGCAAAAACTGTGCTGCGTCTAACATCGTCTACATCGTCATAACGCTGATATACCTCATATATGATACAGTATAGTCACATGATCAAATCAAGTACATCAGTTATTACTTTTCATGAGGGTTATTAATCTCTCACACGACCGCAATGTACACTATAATACACACACCTCACCTTATCTTACATTAAACTCTAATCAGGACATTCTGTGTCTAAAAAATAGTAATAATAATAATAATAATAATAATAATAATAATAATATTAATAATAATAATCACACAATATAAGTCCTCTGAGTGCTTTGATTGCTTCAAGTCCAGTCCATTAGATTTCATTCAGCACTCATCTGAAAAAAAAAAACAAAAAAACAAAAAAAAAAACAAACAAAAACAAACAAATAAATAAACGAGTATAAACTGTTAGAGTGGATCTGAGTCATGCAGTATAAGAATATAAGATATATAAATATATTTACAAATGAAGCCGGATAACGGTGAGTGCTGACGCACAATAATAGGAATATTTCATTCATTAATATGATTAGTTCATTTTTATTACGAATTATAAATCAACAAATGCTATTAATTAATACTAATGTATTTTTTACTCACTCTAGTGATTCAAAATTGTTTTATTAATAACTGATTCAAATGTTTCTTTATTAAATGAATGAACACAAATAATAAATGAATAACATAAAAAATGTTTAATAATAATAACAACTATTAATTAATTTTTTTTAAAGGTGGTTTGTACTGCTTATAGCTCGAAACAGCCCTGATGAAAGGTTCCTACGTTCCTGAATACTTTCATCCATCAAGTAACGTTTTTCTCGCCCTGTGATTGGATGAAGCCGCAGCCGCCTAATGAATTATTCACGAGGCTCATTATAATACACAGTCACAGTAGGCTTGATAGGAAGTAGTGCTGGCACCATCGCTCGAGTCGAGTCCCTGCGCAGGAAACCTCGTGCCTGGTGTTTATGAACTGCTTTACATTTTTATTGAGTCATCACTCATTTCAGCTGGAGGCGCAGAAAAACCTCGGACGCTCCGCTCCGCAGAATGAGCGCGTCCATCAAGGCCCACGCACGGCTAAATCACAGGCTTCGGCCAGCGAAGCCTACACACAGGTGCGGTCTCCTCGCTGCGGAATAGCTCACACAGTATATACACGTCTGGTTCCTACTTTACATGAATATATGTGCAAATCTTCACGTATGTTCTACACCTGTGAGGAGGCCAGAAACATGTCTTAAAACATTATTTCGACATAAAACTAACGGTTAATATTCAAATGGTCATTTTCAGTAGTGCTCTGTTACACCTGAAGCTTCTCTGAGAATCTGATTCTGTTTATGTTCAACCCCTCCTACATCCCAGGAGGCGGGATTTGTCCGATTACTGTTGTGGATCAGGTACCGTATCTCTCGTCGATCCTAAAAATGTATCTCAAAGTGAATGTCTCGTCAGTCCGATCAGTCTCTAGCAGGCGTCTTAGTTCATTTTAACGAACACTGCTTAACTTCCCTCGTCTTCTACATTCACGATTCTTTTCCCCTACAAAGCACAAACATGTTATTAAAGCATTTTCCCGAAACCTGACTTCTCATCTGTCGTTGCAAGAATGCAGGAATGCTAACCGGTGGCAATGCAGGAGGCGGGATTTGTCCGAATGTCATCGGGGAGAAAAGGGTATCTGGCCTGAATCCTTTAAAATAAACCTCAGAGTCGAAGTTTTGTTCAAACTGGAATGAATCTCTTGCTCATAGGCAGATTTATGGTCTTCGTGTTAATGTTTTTTTTTTTTTTTTTTCATTTCAGCTGTTTCTTTTTAGAACTAAAAACTTTTACAATTTGTTTAAAATATATCAGATAATCTTACTATTTTCTTGTACTTTTTAGAAAAATATAAAATGTATACTTTCTCTTCATGAATTTTACAATAGTTTCAATTAAATTTCATTTTGAGCGCAATTCTTCTTCCAGGTAAAATTTAATTTGATTGTAAATTGTATCTTTAGCAAAACTGTATTTCATAGTGGAAACACAAATAACATTTGGTTTTTATTGTAAATTCTTTTTTTTTTAATTAGAAGACTTTTATTTTTGTCGTAAAAAGCCTGCATGTTGTGCTGCACATGGTTGCCTATGTGAAAATAAATATTAAAATTAAAATAATATTAAAATAAAATAGTTTGACTATTTTCCAGTACCTTTTTAAATAAAAATTGTATACTTTCTCTTTGTGAATTTTATTACAGTTTCATTAAAATAAATTTCGAGAGCAAGTAAGCATAAGTTTTTCTTAAACTATAAAAGTTTTTATTTTCCGGTCTCGTAAAAAGCTCCTTGTTCCTGCGCATTGTGCTGCGTACGATTGTGTACGTGACAAACAAAAATTTTATTTCAATATTCAAACACTGATTTCATCCTGAGTGAAATTTTCAGAGCCACAGAGCCAAAATAAATATACTGTAGAGAGTCTTTTTTTTTTAAGTAATATATGTTTCTGGATATAATATTCACTAATCTGTATTTATTTAATACGCAATGATGAATATTTAAACAAAATGTTGATTTATATTGAGAGGTCTGAGATCGTTAATTAACAGTGAGCCTCGCTTCTCAACCAGGGTACGAACAAATTCATTTGTAATTAAAAAAAAAAAATGTTCCTATAAAAAGTTCCTATTATTTATTTTTTGCTCCTAAGCTCGTGAAAATGTTCTTCTTTTTCCTTTAGTGCGCGTCTGTGGAAGCTGACGAGTCGTTTTGGCTGAAGATGTTGTGCATGCCGTTTCTCTGGGTGCCCGTGATTCTGTCACCAGTCTGCTGGGTGTCACTGATAAGTCTGTCGTGTGGTTGGCTGTTGAACGTTGAGGCTGATTGGTGTACGACTCATTGGTGTTTATGGACTTGAAAATGGTAATCTGGTGGAAGATTTTCAGCTCAGCTTACCCGCGAAAACATTAGCATACAACGTTACTACAAAATCGATAAGTGAGGAGTTGTGCTTAAGTCGGTACAGCAAGACATTTCAATTTACATGAACAAATTTATACTAAAACTAACACTGCCAAATGTAAAGTTAGTCCTGAACTAAAGAAGATTTCTTCTGTCCATTTGATTAGCTCAGTGATGTTAGCTAGCGATTTCTAAAACGAGCACCCTGTCATTTCAATCGGAAAGCATGATGATGCAACAGCTCGTGTGAAGTTCGGCACACAAACTTATTAACATTTACAAAAATAAAATAAAAATGAAATTATATTATGAGACTGATGTCCACTTTGCTTTTGTCCCACAGTTCCAGGTCTCAGTTTCAGCGTCCAAATCTGTTCAATCCGCCTTGTGCTTCTGTTACGCCACGGATCTGGGCGTGGCTCTGTCCTGCTGCAGTGTTTGTGTCTCAGGAAAGTCAAAGGTGTTTCCAAATCCAGTGTTGCAGGTGCTGCTTTGGTTAGTGTGTGTGTGTGTGTGTGTGTGTACGTGGTGTGTATGTGTAGAGTGTTTATGTGATGTGTTTGTGTGGTGTGTGTATGTGGTGTGTGTATGTGTGGTGTGTATGTGTGGTGTGTGTATGTGTGTGTGTGTGTGTGTGTGGTGTGTTTGTGTGGTGTGTATATGTTTTGTGTGTTTGTGTGGTGTGTGTATGTGTGGTGTGTATGTGTGGTGTGTGTATGTGTGGTGTGTGTATGTGTGGTGTGTATGTGTGGTGTGTATATGTTTTGTGTGTTTGTGTGGTGTGTGTATGTGTTGTGTGTATGTGTGGTGTGTATGTGTGGTGTGTGTATGTGTGGTGTGTGTATCTGTGGTGTGTATATGGGGTGTGTACGTGTGTCTATGTGCGCCTGTGTGTGTGTATGTGTGTGTGTGTGTGTGTGTGGTGTGTTTGTGTGGTGTGTATATGTTTTGTGTGTTTGTGTGGTGTGTGTATGTGGTGTGTGTATGTGTGGTGTGTGTATGTGTGTGTGTGTGTGTGTGTGGTGTGTTTGTGTGGTGTGTATATGTTTTGTGTGTTTGTGTGGTGTGTGTATGTGTGGTGTGTATGTGTGGTGTGTGTATGTGTGGTGTGTGTATGTGTGGTGTGTATGTGTGGTGTGTATATGTTTTGTGTGTTTGTGTGGTGTGTGTATGTGTTGTGTGTATGTGTGGTGTGTATGTGTGGTGTGTGTATGTGTGGTGTGTGTATCTGTGGTGTGTATATGGGGTGTGTACGTGTGTCTATGTGCGCCTGTGTGTGTGTGTGTGTGTGTGTGTGTGTGTGTGTGTGTGTGTGTGTGTGTGTGTGTGTGGTGTATGTGGTGTGTGTGTGTGCTGTGTGTGTGTTTGTGTGGTGTGTGTGTGTGGTGTGTGTGGTGTGGTGTGTGTGTGGTGTGTATGTTTGGTGTGTGTGTGGTGTGTGTGTGGTGTGGTGTGTGTGTGTGGTGTGTGTGTGGTGTGTATGTTTGGTGTGTGTGTGTGTGGTGTGTGTGTGGTGTGGTGTGTGTGTGTGGTGTGTGTGTGGTGTGGTGTGTATGTGTGGTGTGTGTGTAGTGTGTATGTGTGGTGTGTGTGTGTGTGTGTGTGTGTGGTGTGTATGTGTGGTGTGTGTGCGGTGTGTGTGTGGTGTGTATGTGTCGAGCTCTACAGGCCAGAATCATAAACTGACACCAAACAAACTTCCTATAGACGTCTTAGAGCAGATGCTGAATTCTGACCATAAACCTTTAACATCCGCGACTATAAAAGAGAACGATAAAGTTGTAAGGATGAGATAATAAAATATCGACTGAAGTTAAAATGTGTTTCTTGTTCCGTCCACCATCAGAGACGACCAGATTATCCACCCTGCTGAAGCGTCTCCGAGACTCTACAGCTTCGTTTATATGCGAAAGTCTTTATCCTGATCTTCAGCACGTGCTCTTAGACCTCCGTTATGTAAGTGAGTTTGCAGTCTGAGCGCACAGAGCTGGAGTTTTCCTTTAAATAAACCTACAGTACTGCTTGGGTAACACTTTAGCATCCTGAGACAGACCAGTTAGAACCTGAACAAGTGTGTGTGTGTATGTGTGTATGTGTGTGTGTGTGTGTGTGTGTGTGTGTGTGTGTGACTCAGACATGAGTCTCGATGTAGGAGTGTGTATGTGAGAGAGACGGCGTGCGAGGCGTGGGCTCAGGAGTGGACGCGGGGCTCGGGTCCGACCGGGGACTGGGCTGGCGGTCCTTCTTGTCTTCAGCTGGGAACAGCTCGGCGTACGTCCTCTTCCACTCCTGGAAGTCGGCGGACGTAAGCTTGGCTTTGTCCAGGAGCTTGTCAATCACTGCTAGCTCGCCTTCCCTGTCCTATCAGGGCGCAGAAACAGAGCAGCGAAGGGTGGACGTTACAGACACACTCCGTCTCTCTCTCTCTCTCTCTAGGGCTAACATACAGGTTAGGGTGTAATTGAGGTACGAGTCACGGCTCACGGGTTAAAGTGATTCAGAGCACAACAGGCGAGACTAGCGGGTAAGGACACACACACACACACACACACACACACATCATGCGAGCTTTGACCAGAGTCCTCTGACACTGTGGGCCTCGCCGCCCCTCCACGCTGCACCTTACCCGTCTGTACAGCACCCACAATGCAACAGGAGTCGGCCAGAGGACAAGCACACAGCAGGACCGGACTCACAGATTAGCGTAGCCTCGACAGCTACAGCGGTTCTGCTCTACAGCCAAGCGCAGCCACGGTACTAGACAAAAAAAAAAAAAAAAAAGGCGAGACAAGGCTCCAAGACAGCAGCACCGTGTCCAATTCAGCAACTTGTCCAAAATAATGGCTCCTCTAACAAGCGCCGCTGTCTTCCGAGCCCCCCCCGGAGACGCTCAGACAGACGGACAACATCTCAGACAGACGAGGACGCATCGACACGCAGACAGACAGAAACCCATGCGCAGCAGCGTGTCCGGTACCTTGAGCGTGCTCTGCAGGATGCGCAGGCGATGCACTTTGTCGTTGAGCAGCGGGTCGTTGCAGCGGCGGACAAACGAGTGCTTGAACTCGAGACGGGTGGAGAGACGCGGCTCACCCAAAGGAGACACGCTGGCGCGTTCGAGCGCCCGGTACAGGTCTCCCAGAGAGTCGGCGTTGCACTGACCCTCGTGCTCCCTCTCATTTTCCCCGCCTGAAGGGGGCGCCACATACACAAAAACAAACACACACACATAAAGAACACACACACACACACACACACATGTAACAGTCAGAAGCAAAATGAGGGTTAAGTTGCGATAAACTAATCGATCACTGCACTTGTTTAAACTTTACAGGCATTAAATCAAAATATTTCATTTCAAGTCTGATGATGGCAGAGAGTCACACTTGACCAAATGTGTTAAAGTGCTCGTACTAGAAGGTTTGATTTCTCGAAAAAGAGCCAGAACCCAGCTACTGCCACAAGAAGAATCTGTTTGATTGACATTTCAAACGACCAATCACGGAGCTCTGTGGCACATCTGTACCACCTCGTTATTAATTACTCCTGAGCTGCCCACTATGCTGTAGACACTCATCTCTCTTTGTGCATTTCCTGCATCATGGCTCTGTCCACCCACACATCCCACACACACACACACACACACACAGCAAGCAAACCTGACGCTGACTAACACACTCATCATCCAGTGTTTAGCCAAAAAAAAAAAAAGAAGAAAAAAAAAAACACTACATTCCTCCCACGTCGTTTCACCGAGCCGGAGCTGTGATCATTCCTCTCAGCGCTTTCAGGTGCCTCATCCATCACCGTGACACGCCCAGAAAAGCTCAGAGCGTGGTTGGATGTGTGTGGGAGAAAAAAAACCCAGAGCTTGGAGAGAGAGAAAGTATTTGTGTGTGTGTGTGTGTGTGTGTGTGTGTGTGTGTGTGTGTGTGTAACACTCCCAGAGAACACCAAAGGAACATGATGTGATCAGATGAGATGAGATGAGATGAGAGAACACGCTTCAGGACATCAGGTCCCCGTTACTGAGTTCGGCAGGCACACTTCCACATGTCACCACCTGAGGGCAGCATTTCCTCATCATATTAAGATTATTCATATATTCATGAGATTTGGGCGGAGCTTGTGAGATCTGTACAGTAAGGTCATGGATTCAAGGAAAACTCACATCTGCGTGTTTATAATTAAATATACGTGGTGTGTTTAGTGAAGCCGATACTAACGGGACGGTTTTCAATGTAACGAAGTCAGTCTAGGTTTGAAACTGAGACTCTTTTCTCAGGCACTCACTACTGAATTATACATTAATGAAGATGATAGATGTTAGAGCAGCTATGTCCCAGAATGCAATGCAGCTACGGGGTGGTGGTGGCTCAGGGTGTTAAGGCTCTGAGTTACTGATCGGATGGTCAACTGTTGGGCCCCTGAGGTGGCCCTTAACCCTGTCTGCTCCGGGGGGCGCTGTACGATGGCTGACCTGATAAAAACTTATAATAAAAAAGAATTTCACCGTGCAGTGATGCGTATGTGACGATTATAATATATAATAATAATATTATTATTATTAATTAAATATTATTATTATTATTATTATTATTATTATTATTTCAGGTTGAAGTCCACGTAGAAAAGTTGATCAGAAAAAGATGAAGTTTTGTCTTAAAACGACTCCAGCGTGTTAAAATTCACTTATACCACTTCAGCGCTGTTATTTCAGCCAAAGTGAAAATATGAACTAATGTTTTTTGTTTACATTGAGACAGTAGCGCACTAGTAGATTATTTTAAAGTAGATTATTAAATCCCACACATAACTTCTAGGTCACTTCTAGGACCGGCAATGTTTCAGTAAATTCTGCGTGATGCTGTGACGTAATCTGGCTGGACAGAGAGACAGACAGACAGAAATATTCCTGAGATTCCTGGTTTCTGCTTCTCCAATATATGAAACGTAAGGAGATCATTGACAGATGTACTTTTTATTAATATAGGAGATGTTTATTATTCAATTCATCTAAGAATTTTTTTTTTTAATGTGAATTTTTTGTGATATTTTTGTTCTTTTTCTTCTTCTTTCCTTGACTTCAGCACCACATATCCCGTCCTGCGGTTGAGGAGACGTCCTCCCTGATCCCCCTGACCTCCTGAGCAGGAAGCCTAATCTGAGAAAGTTACGGGTTTGGGGATTCAATTCCAGAAACTATCTGACAAAAATACTGAAATCTCTGGAGTGCAGTTATTCAGTTGGCCGGTTCTCTCTGGCGTCTGGGGCACGGTGTGTCATGAAAACGATAAGAACTCTTCAGCAGGTGGTGGAACAGGCTGGAGATGGAGGATGACTAACATCCATCCGCCTCCGCTGCATGAGAGAGCGAGAAAAACAGAACGAGAGAGAGAGAGAGAGAGAGAGAGAGAGAATGAAGGGTTATCCATCGAGACCCTGCGCGTGTTTATATTTAGTTCAGCGCTGACAAAATGAGCAGAAACAAGCGTCAGGACGGGGATTAGTGAAACGCGAGAAGATTACAGCAGCAAAGTCGATGAGTACACGTTCATTCCTCACGTGTGGAAGCGTCGACACCCTCCCTCCGTGCGACACACACAGCCTGGCGCCACGGGCGCTGTTTATTCCAGCTGCTGACCGGGTCGCTACGTTCTGCTCTGTTATTACTTTTTGCAGTATAATTTCATTTCGCTTCGTGTGGAGGAGACGGAATAGAAACTGCATCGCTCCTGGATCCCGGCGTTCCACTCGAGCGCCACCTCACACGGATCCACCACAGCCTCGGTCATGGCGCTCTAGCGCTGGTCACTTTATGCTTATTTCTTGTTCTTTAGCGATCCATACACACAGCGCTTAACTTTATTCTTGAGGTGTTTTAGGTGAGCAAGAGCCGTGATGTAGTGAGTGTCAGCATGGTTCTGATTGGTCATCACAGCTATCAAAGATCATCAGCTAATTGCAGTTCATGACACAATAGTTAATAATCACAAGTAATCAACGATAATCACAGCTGGTCACAGGTAATGGCGAGTGAGCACAGGTAATCATTGGTCATCTAATCAACTAATCCCAGCTAATTAAAGGTAATCAGAGCAAATGACAGTTGATCACGAGCGGTCATGCGTAATCACAGCTATCCACAAGCAATCACAGCTAATACTTAACCACAGCTAATCGCCAATAATCCCAAGTGATCACAGATAATCATACTGTAGATAATCACTGGACCCTAAAGCTAATCACAGTTAATCCCAGGTAATCGCAAGTAATCACAACTAAACTAATCACAGCTAAATACAGGTAATCACATGTAATCAGAGCTAATCACAGGTCCTCATAGTTAATCACAGACGATGGCGGCTAATCACATGTAATAAGGGCTAATCACCGCTGATCACAGTTCATCAAAGATAATCACATGTAATCACAGTTGAACACTGATAATCACAGACAATCACAACTAATCACAGGTACTCAAATACAGTCACATGACCGGAGAGCTCTGGCAACGGCAGGTAACCACAATTTAACTTTGACTTGTTACTCGTACTTGTACTCGTGTTCTACAAACAAGGACTTATGACTGAGTAACCGATCACTCAGGCACATCAAATGTTACTGCTGTGGTAATGAGAAGAGTTCCCAAAGCAGCTATGACTGGATAAAACATTGTATGTTGCCATGGTAACACAAAGAGTGACTGATAGCCTGGAGTAAATGTAGTAATGGTTTTGATCACTAGATTTAAACTTTTTGGTACTGAGTGAAGACATAGGCAGTGACAATGTCTCAGTGCTGTTATACTGAACATCAGAGCCTCTCGTCCAATCAGATCAGCCGACCGACCGGGACTACCCGGTGTATAAACCTGGCGTATAAAACACTTTATGAGACGCTATTACTGCGCGGGTGGACAGAGGGATCTAACACACACTGAAGAAGTCGCACAGTTCCGTACATGTCCTCATGCGTGTGAGGTCAGACTCAGGTCCTGCTAATCCTGAGTGATGATGTCATCATGTCTCCATGTGCATGTCTCAGAAGAACACACCGTCCTGCTCCTCCACTTCCACAAGCCAGAGAGAGATGGAGACGGGGACAAAGGGAAAATAATCTATATCTGCTGCATACTGGGGTTTAATAACAACTTGAACAAACACAAGCCCACATTTTTTGGGGGGGGGAATCCCGTCTTCTGTTGACGACCCTGAATCCGAGGCCATCGTCGGCCCTGGACGCTCTGCCCTAATTAAATTTTTTCTCGTAACGAGCAGTGCCATTAAAACTTAATTAAGATGCAGTCATATTTTTAGGACGTTTGCAGAAAAGGAACGGGTGACTGGTTTTTATTTATTTATTTATTTATTTAGTTTAATTCCAGCGTCAGACACATCACTGAGCGAAGAGCTGAAACCTCCAGGGATGCAATTATAAATTAATTTGATATCTCGTCTTGATTTCTTAATTATTTTATTTTTCCGCTCTTACTGCATGCTGCGTTAAAGGTCAATAAACTATAATAACCCTGACGGTTACACATCAGATGGAATCTAAAATGTACTCCTGAGAACAAGAAGTGGCTGAAACAATGCCGGTTCACGCTGAACTCCTTACTGTACAGTATATACCACTTGTCAGTCATGATATAGGCTCCACCCCCAAGCACTCATCACAAAAGGAGAACTACGATTCACCTACGGAGAACCTTCACAACCTGCTCTGATTTCTCACCGTCAACAGTCACATGTTTATTCGGTGACTACAGAAGCTATAAACGCGTTACAAACGTCTCTAATAAACATCACCATATGTAGTCATTTTTTTATTGAGCTATTTGAGCAGATTTGCTCCACGCGCTCCGGTAGTGCCGTCTCAAGGCTCTCCACATCAACACAAAACCAGGACTTTGCCACATTATTGGGCTCCAGGATGAACGAAACAATTACCGAGTCTACGGACCAGCAACAAACCGCTACTGTCCATCTTCACATAACGTGCTGTACTGAGCTTTGATGAACTTCCTGGTAATCTCTCTATGATTTCTGACAGGGGTGAAATCGTACCAGTTCGGGATCAAATCGGTGGATGTTGGGAAAGCGGCTCTTTATCTCGCTGGTGAAAAGAAAAATTTTTGTTCTTTCTTGAGAATTAAAAGTGCTCTCTGTGTGAGAGGTGAATGTGAATGTACGCAACCTTTCATCACTATTGTGTTTGTTTTCACCTTCATCATTGTGTTGCACTCATGAAATGCAACCTGAAAATCAAAGATCACAATTTTTAAAAAAATATTGTAATATATAATATTTATAGCTAACAGCTAACAGACTTTGTGGAGCTAACAGTACTTCTTTTTTTTTTGCACTTCAGTGTGTATAAGTTTCTGCTTTCTACAGTATTACTTTATATGGTTAACTTTAGTACATACCGTAATATTCCACAGTCTTACCAGACATTATTAGAGTACCAGGATAGGCACTGTGACACTGCGGCGTGTACCGTGTAGTATTATAGTGTGGACCACAATCCTCTGGAGAATACCATGGTACGTATTAGGTACGACAGCGACTACCAAAATTCAGCAGGTATCTAATATGTTAATGTTCGTACACACTGTAACATGTTACATAGAAATACTGTACTGTATTAATCCATAATACCTCTATGGTGAAGTTCATATTAGACACCTACTTTTTAGATGAACTTTATTAGCCCCTGTGGTACCAAATAACCTTTGGAATGTACCATCACAGGTGAAATGACACTGCAGAGGTTACTATATACTGTAAATATTAGCATTATGGTAGATAAACATGTACAGTAGAACCTCGGATTGCGAGTAAAGTGGTTTACGAGTGTTCCGCAAACCGAGCAAAGATTTGTAATAAATTTTTAATTGGAAACCGAGCAAGTATTAGTTCACATACAAATACACAGCGCCTGCGGGCACAAAAGGAAACACTTAACTGTCTGGATTTATTTTTACTTTTTAAAAAAAAAAT
Organism: Clarias fuscus; assembly: GCA_030347435.1. Classification (NCBI taxonomy): domain Eukaryota; kingdom Metazoa; phylum Chordata; class Actinopteri; order Siluriformes; family Clariidae; genus Clarias; species Clarias fuscus. Next base: position 913,234 of record CM059226.1, on the reverse strand, counting down.
GTTAAGTGCAGGTTAATTTGTTTTATTTTTACTTTATATGTTGTATTAATTATTTTTATGTATTTGTTGTTTTGGGCTGTAGAACGAATAATTTGAGTTTTCATTATTTCTTATGGGAAAATTAAATCTGGTTTACAAGTATTTTGGAATACGAGCCCACTTCCGGAATAAATTATGCTCGTAATCCAAGGTTCCACTGTACAAGCTAAAACCATGTACAACACTACAGCACATGACCTGTTACACCAAAGTACTGTACATGTACTGATAGAACCATTTACTATAGTGTGCTACATGGACTACAGTATATCAGCAAACGAGCGCCTTTGTACTGTGAAATATACCGTGGTACACCATGGAAAAATGTTCTTACTGGTCACCAGTGTAACCGCACTGCCAGAACAGAATGTTCTCACGTTCACTATTAAACATGCAGTACTGTAGCTCTGATCTCTACTGTCTGCACTGCAAAATTCCCAGTGTTGATTTAACACCCCAAGCGTTTATATATGACCTAATGGTCACGAATGTACTCTGAAAGTGTTAAATCAAGACTAAGGATTTTGCTGTGTGCCTTTTTCCCTTACAACTTAAAGCATATAAGTGATCTCTGTTCATGATTTATTTCTGGCCACATTTCTTCTGTGAAGTTGACGTTCAGCTCTGTCCATCCAGGGTTTCATGACGTGCGGGACAGTTCCGAACCCAATTCCAGTCATTTCAACTTTATCTCCTAAGTTGTTGTCTCTTCTTGATGCAGGACAATAATTTGACGTTTCTGGAATGGTTCAACTTTTTGACTTTTCGTTGTCCAGGTGGTGTCCGTACATTTCACTCTGGCACAGAATAACCCATTCCATCATTTACTGTGGTGACACACGAGCGCGGTAAAGACCTGTGTTAATCATCAGCGAGGTCAGGTACAGTAACACTGCTGTGAAAAACATGATTGGCTACAAGGATGGAACAAAATGAAACAAGAGTAGAACATGGAAGCTGCTTTGAGACGAAGCGTTTATTTGTGTTTCAGCAATGCTTAAAGTTCTACACCACATTCTATATATATATATATATATATATATATATATATATATATATATACTGTAATGCCCGATGTTACACTTGGAGTTCTGTTCTTGTAGAGAAAGCGTTCCTCATGGGTTCTATGTATATACGCTACAGAGTTCACAGGTTCCTCACGAATAAAGACTTTAAAATGACTCTTTTTTATTATTAAAGTGTTTCCTTTTTTAGCTCAAAGTGAGTTTTATATATATATATATTGGCTAATTACAAAAAAATTGCATAAGCCTTTGAGAAACTCATCTGCACTGAAGAAAAGAACTAAGAATCTAATAAATTTCCATCCCCGCGGAGCGCGGAGCTTCATTTAGCAGCAAGTTTCCATAAAACTTCCTGAAGTCAGTAAAGGACAGCGGTATAAAGGACAGACTAATAAACACAGAGCTGCTTCACAGCCAGACCTTTACATCTCCTTCAGCAGCTCAGACTTGCCCGGACCGGGGCATCTGTAAAGCAGTCACGTCCGCTGGCATCAATAATAAATGTTCACTGTTCACAGAACAACAAACAGCTTTCGCTCCGGATGTTAAATCTGCAACTCGCTGAGACTCGCCTCGAGTCTGGAAGTTTCAGATCTGTGGGCTTTTCGCAGGAAGCAGCAGCAGGGTGTGGATTAGCGCTTCACACTCACACTACATTATTACAGTAACATTTCTAACACTTACAGTATATACTGTACTTTTATTCATTAATCCATCCGTCCATCTATTCATTTATTCATATGTCCATCCACATATTTGTCCCATCCATTACTTGTCTGACCATTTATCCATTCATTTGTCTCTGCAGCCATCAATCAGTTCATGCATCCTTCTACCTATTTGTCTGATACATCTGTCTATCTCTGTCTAACCAGTTAGATCCACTCATAGATTCATCCATCCATTCATCTGACCATCTACTCATGTGGCCGGGAATCATCCTGTCCATACACTCAATGGTTCCATTCATCTATCTGTCTCTTCTCTGACCAATTATCCATTCATACACGAGTTCATGCATTCTCTCACCTACATGTCTGATCCACCCGTCTATCGCTGTCTAACCATTTACCAATTTGTCTACATTTTTTATCCATCCTTCCATCCATCCATCCATCCATCCAGCCAGCCAGCCATTAATCCATCAGTTTATCCATCCTTCTATATATTTGTCTCATACATTTCTTTGACTCTCTGTCTTGTCTGGTCATGTATCCATTCATTTTCCTATCCATCCATCCATCCATCCATCAATTCATCTGTCCATCCACATATGTTTTCCATCCATCTTTTTGTCTTTCTGTCTCGTCTGACCGTTTGTCCATCCATCTGTCTGTCCATCCATCCATTAATCCATCAGTTCATGCATCCTTTTACCTGTTTGTCACTCAACATCAATCTATCTCTAGGTCTAACCATTTACATCCATTTGTCTACCTTTTATATCCATCTGACCATCCATCCATCCAGCCAGGAATCATTCTGTTCATTCTGTTCCACTCATTTGTTTCATTCATCTATCTCACTTTTCTGACCATCTATCATACATTCATGCATTCTTCTATCCATATGTCTGATCCACCCACCTATCTCTGATCTCTGTCTAACCATTTAGTAATTTGTCTACATACATACATTTATCAATTCATCCAGCCAGTCAGCTGTACAGTTATTCACCCAATAGTTCATCCACCCTTCTTGTCTGATCCATCTATCTCTTTTTCCAAGCATTTATCCACTTAAGTCAATCCACTTATTTGTATCATCCATGTCTTTGTCTCTCATCTATGTGTTTTGTCTGACACATCTGTCCACATTCTTCTGCCTATCTCTGTCCAACCATTTACCCATTTGTCAACCTTTTTTCATCCACCCTAAAATCCATCCATACATCCATCCACATTCTTGTCACATCTTATCATCTCTCTATTTCTATTCATCTAGTCCACCCCTGTCCCCATTCATTTATCTACGTCTACCTGCTCCATCACTATCTTTCTGTCTGCAATAGTCCAGATGTTTTCCCTCCATCCATCCATCCATCCATCCATCCTTCCACATCTCCATATACTGCATCTGAAAAGCTCCTGTGTCTTTACTCCAGTCACACATTCTGTTGCACAATCACATATTTTGTACCAGCACATGAGCTGTAACATAAGAGTCATGACATACTGTATGTCTAAGACAGGTCTGACCCACCGTCTCCTCTGTGTGGAGGATCCCGTTGCTCTGCCATGCTAGCGGAGGGCGAGAGGAGCGCATGCAGGCTGCTGTCGCGTGGCAGTGTGAAGCTGCGGGGTTTCCCCCCCACAGCCGCAGGGTCCCGCAGACGCTCACCCTCGAGCATGTCGAAGGGTCCGTAGTGCTCCTGCAGGAGCGTGCGCTGGGCGGGTAGCGTGGACTGACGGCGGCGCTCGGGGGACATCCCGTTGCCCGGCTCGGCGAACACGGCGTCCTCAAGTGGCAGCGTCTGCAGGTAGTGCAGGCCCGAGCTGGTGAGCGGCGTCTCGATCAAGTCCTGCCAAGAGCGCCGCTGACTCGCCGACTTACGTGCCGGAGAGCCGCCACCGCTGCTGCTGCCACCGCCTCCACCCGGAGGATCGGAGCGGTACTCCTCGTGAGACGAGCGTGAGTGTGAGGTCTCAGTGGACGAGAGCCGGCCGTGCTTGGGCCCCGGGTACGGACTCGCACAAGTCATCTGTTAGGAAAGATGGAGAGATTATTTAGCTGATGCATTATATGGAGACGACATCTTGATATACAGGACTAGCAGATGTTATTAAGCGTCATTAATATGCAGCTGCTTTATTTGGAGACGAGATATAAATAGAATAAAAGGAATGGAGGCACAGCGGCGCTCTGACCCGTTCCCTTCTTCAGTTTAAAATAAGAGACATGGCAGAATAATGTGTATATTGTGTGTCTGTGTGTGTGTGTGTGTGTGTGTGTGTGTGTGTGTGTGTGTACTATTCCACCACAATATGAATTACGGGGGATTTGGATGAAAAGGTGTTAGTTAGTTGGTTGGTTGGTTAGTTGGTTAGTTAGTTAGTTTGTTAGTAAGTTAGTAAGTTAGTTAGTTAGTTAGTTACGGCTTTTGTGTGGAATATTACAGAACAAAACATGCTTACTAAAAGTGTTGGAGCTTTTGAATCATTTTCAGAATAGAGACTTAGTTGGGTCGTCTTTATTTGTCAGGAAGACATTAAATTACACGTTTACACACACGCCACACCACACACCACACCACACCACACACCCTCCAGCTCGACTGTAAGTGAACCAGAACCAGTCCGAACCAGTCGCCTTGTTTATTCTACTGTACATTACTTGTGTACAATTGTTTGGAAGTAGCTCTATATGCTTTCTGCTCGTTTGTTAGGTAGCGTCATTTGACACAGTCATGCTTGTGTTTAAGTTTGTGCACCGCACGTGTTTGGTGTAAAGGCACAGCTAGTGTTAAAGTCTTTCATTCGTCTTTACCGCAGCAATGTGAGCGCTTTCTTTTGATCCATTTATACACACACTTAATTCTGTGAAGCTTTGACCCCTGACTGATACATGGAGCTGACACTGGAGACTCCTTCCACAAGCCTCAATTAAACGCTGTAAGAAAACTTTCCGTTTGCTCTGTGCTGTCAAAGCTGAAGTAAGGATTTAACAGGGAAAAGCTCGTCCTCACACACCGCGTCATGTTTGATGTGTCTAGCCGTCTGATCACCCGACAGACTGAGAGACAGACTAACTCAAAGGAGTAACTGCTGACTTCTTTTTCACAAAGAGTGAACAGTGAGACAGAGCAAAGGATGGACAGAGATACGGAGAGAAAATGAGACGGAGGGAGATTGTGTCTTTCCCAGAGGAGCCATTTAGAGCCTGGGTAAAGGCAGCGCTCTGTAATCTTCCTCTGGCGAATAAAGTCTCGCGGTTAACAATGTCACTCTTCGCCTGCTTTTCTCAGGACACACAGCATGTGTGTGTGTGTGTGTGTGTGTGTTTGTGTGTGTGTGAGAGAGAGAGAGAGAGAGAGAGCAAAAAGAAGTTGGAAACATAAAAAAGATTTAATTCCAGTGTCTCTCTAGACTTTCTAAAATAGCAATCCTGTGGTGTTCTGTGCCCTTTAAATGACCTTTCAATAGCCACACACACACACACACACACACACACGGATATATTAGCACAAGCTAATATCAGGAACTCGTCCCTACACCCTTTTATTCAGCTGTTATGTATAAATTATTATGATTATTGTGTCGTTTAATAAAAAGGGGCGGAGCTACAATGGCTCTATGGTTTCCAGGTGTAGAGATATCCAATCAGGGCCAAGGTTATTGTGACGCTTTGTGCTGCAATGCGTTCATTAATTCAGTATGATTTGGGGGGGGGGGATTAGTTTTCTGGACATAGTTAATAAAAAGTGAATTAATATTTAATACAATGTCTAATAGTAATTATAAGGCTGCAGCTGTTTGTTCGTTTCCTGTGACAGGAGCACGTGATCTAAAACCATTAATCCTTAATCATTAAAGCAGAAACAGTACCGCAGTAAATGTTAGTTCTGTGAGACTTCCGTTTAGGCTTTTTATACAGTATAATGTTTTGTTTAATGTTTTTAACTCAAGATATTCTGTTTATTTGAGGAAAAAAGGGTGATTTTCTGGAAAAATGCAAAAACAAGACACAGGTTTTGTCCAACAGGATAGAGCCGGGGTTCTGCCAATCCATGCTACCTGTCATTTTTTGCTACTTAACGGTTCTGTGTATGCGAAGACCGACAAGCTTGGGAACAGTTTCATTCATTTTATTGGTTACATACCAGGAGCATTATTTGATAGGGAAATTTATTTATCAGAATATGCTACCCCTAAATTCTCCAATACATATGTTATAATAAAGTACCAAAACACGCCCCACGTACTGTTATAGTACATTTACCCCTTTGACGTTTAGACTTTTTCAATAGGGTAGCATGAGTCGATAGCCTCTCATGCTACAGTAGCATTTTTGGACAAGGCAGCACAATTTGTCAGAACATCGTATCTTTAATAACATAGCTATATTTAATAACATACTGTAGAGAGATAATATAAGAGATATGTTGCTTTTTTTAGTACATAAATGACACCAGAATATTTCATTTGAATTCAAACAAGATTAAAATCCCAGAGCTACAACAGTGACAATCATATTATAAAGTATTAAAACTAATCCAGGCTGAATAAAGCTGTAATTTCACATGTAAAAATGTTTGTTTACAGATAGAATAATTAATCTCAGCTGTGTTCATTCAACTTGTCGGTGAAGGCTTCTGTTTATGATAACTATGAGACTATGTTGGACATTTTAAACTAATTTGAAAAAGTGGATGCCCCTAGTGCTTCATACTCTGCTTCCAAAACTCCAGTCTTTCTTGTGAGTTTAATGCAGTGTTCAGGAATAGTGTCCAGGCTTCCTGAAGGACTTTTCTGTCTCTCATTATTTTCAGTCCAGTCCCTGAGAAATTTCAGAAAAATCTATTGTGTTTGTTAAGCCGCACAGTGATCTATGAATCATTTAAGCTTAATAAACATCTAACTTCATCCAGTGAGAAACAGGTGCAGATGATGACAGATGATCAGGAGGTGATTAGTTCACTGCTGATGCTGAATGCTGAGGGGTTGGAACGGACGAGAGGGGAAACAGTTTTTTATTTTTATCTTTAGGCATTTTGCAGCCTGTCGCATTAAAACCTTTTTTTTTCATATTTCTGTAATTTAGCCTTCTCACTCACTCATGGTCTACAACGCTTTATCCTCTATTCAAGGTCATGGGGAGCCTGGAGCCTATCCGTGGAGACTTAGGCCACGAGGCAGGGTACACTCTGGACAGGGTGCCAATCCAACGCAGGGCACACACACACTACGGACAATTTGGGATGTCTTTGACTGTGGGAGTAAACCCACCAAGCACGGGGAGAACATGCACACAGAAGGGGGCCGGCAATCAAACCCGGACTGTAAGCCGACAGTTCTAACCACTAAGCCATCGTGGCTCCTTAAATTTAATCTGCATCATGTCAATTCATTTAATATTAAGAAATTGGGGGGGGGGGGGGGGGGGGGGGTTGTCAAGAGGTTTGAGCATTACTGTATATTTTGGGTTTTAAATCCAACAGTGGGTTTAGTGAATGTCGGTTGTTTTTGACTCTTTAGGACAGCTGCACAGAAGGATACACACAAGAGGGTTAAAACAAATGGAAATCCTGCTCTGGTTTTGAGATGCGGAAGCGTAAGAGCAATTTGTAAATCCCAAGTGAGAGCTTTGTCAGGTTTTAAATGTCACGTCTGCTGAGACGCTTCACCCACGTCGCTGTGGGTTCTGTCATTTCCACCGCAAAAATAGCAACAAGGGAAGAACACAGTGTGTGCGTGTGTGTGTGTGTGTGTGTGTGTGTGTGTGTGTGTGTGTGTGTGTGTGTGTGTGTGTGTGGGTTCTGTTAGGGGGAAGGCAAACGCGCACAAACAAAATGATCTACTGACCGACTGTGATTTATCATAGCTCATTTATTTAATTCTCCCGTAGATCGACTTCATTATTGATTTTTCCTTTTCATTTCATTTGCCACTGTTATAATGGGTGCACACACACACACACACACACACACACACACACACACACACACACACACACACACAAGCACACATGCACAAACACAGCTGAAGGACAGCTAACTTACAGAGCAAAGCAAACACACGGTGAATCAAGGGTGAGTCAGTATGTGGGAGGGGGAGGAGCTAATAGCCAAGGTCAGCGAATCAGTAACCTGCGTAGGGAGAGAGGGCGGGGTCTGACTCACTGAGGGTGGGCGGGGATATGTGTCGTACGGCGGCGGTGGGCTGTCCTGCTTCGGCGTCGACGGGGTTTCATTGTCCTCATGTTCGCTTTCACTCCAGTAATCAGCTGAGAGAGAGACGGAGAGACGGAGAGACAGAGGGAGAGAGAGACAAACTGTCAATTACCATTAATACTGTACAGTACAAAAATGTTGTATTCAAAATGTCTGCACAATTTATTGAGCGTATCATGAATATTAATGAAGATATAATATTATACCAGGCACAAGAGAAGAGACGGAAAAAAGAAGAGGAGAGAAGGAAGGAGAGGAAAAGACGCCTCCTAATAATTCATTAGTATGGTGTAGGGCCTCCTTTTGCGGCCAATAAAGCGTCAATTTGTCTGCACAGCCGCCAGAGCAGGAAGCTAGCCAAAATCCCTAGCGAGCGAGCGAGCTAACATTAAGTTACCTGTTGTACCGTGTAATTAAAATCAGCATTTTATTTAAATAGTGCATTAAGGCAAATAAGGATTAAACAAAGTGGCGTCTGAGTTCGTCTGAGGTACGTCTCCACGCGTAGCTGGGGATTTTTGACCTTTCGTCCACATGCAAGCGCATTTTTGGAAAACTCCTTCTAAAGTGAAGATTTTCCAGAACTCAGTTTTCAGTGGTGTTGTGTAGACGGGGAAACAGAAATTTTGGCTTGTTGTAATGTCACCTTTTGTACCAATGATGTCATTGTCTGTATCAGTCTCCTACAAACAAAAACCAGAAGTAATGACGTTTGTCTAGGCTTCTGATTGGCCCCCTGTTGATTAGGAACGCTCATAACAGCACTTAACAGGGCGTTTTGCATTTTCATGTAAACAAAGTTTTTTTTAACACGTCGGTGTATATATATATATATATATATATATATATATATATATATATATATATATATACACAGGGGAACCTTGGATTGCGAAGCTGGCTCGTATATCAAAACACTTGTCACTTGTATAACAAATAACAAATTTTCCCATAAGAAATAATGAAAGCTCAGAGGATTCGTTCCACAACCCAAAGAAATAAATACATAAAAATAATTGATACAAAATAAAAAGTAAAAATTATGTAAGAATTATGTGAAAATGCTTTTCATCGACTACAGCTCAGCATTTAACACCATAATTCCCTCTACACTCACTACCAAGCTGGAGCACCTGGGACTCAGCTCATCTTTATGTCAGTGGATCTCCAATTTCCTAACGGGGAGACCACAGGCAGTAAGGATGGGTGGACATGTCTCAGCCTCCATCACCCTCAGCACTGGAGCCCCACAGGGTTGTGTTCTGAGCCCTCTACTGTACTCTTTGTACACTCACGACTGCGTAGCCACTACCAACTCCACCACCATCATCAAGTTTGCTGATGACACCGTCGTGGTCGGCCTGATCACTGACAACGATGAGACGGCCTACCTGAAGGAGATTGGAAATCTGGAGAACTGGTGTCAGACGAACAACCTCCTTCTCAACGTCAGCAAGACAAAGGAGTTGATAGTGGACTTCAGCACAAAGCAGAAGAGGAACTACCAGACCCCCGTCATCAACAAGAGCCCAGTGGAGAGAGTGGACAGCTTCCGTTACCTCGGTGTACACATCACGCAGGACCTGTCTTGGTCCTGTCACATCAACACCGTGGTGAAAAAGGCCCGACAGCGTCTCTACCACCTCAGACGCCTGAGAGACTTCAGACTGCCCTCCAAGGTGCTTAGGAACTTCTACTCCTGCACCATAGAGAGCATCCTGACGGGAAACATCACGTCCTGGTTCGGGAACAGCACCATGCAGGACAGACGAACTCTTCAGAGGGTGGTGCGATCAGCTGAGCGCATCATCCACACCGAGCTCCCTGACCTGCACTCGATCTACAGCAAGCGGTGCTGGACCAAGGCCAGGAAGATCATGAAGGACCTCAGTCACCCCAGCAATGGACTGTTCTCTCTGTTGAGGTCAGGAAAGCGATTCCGCTCCCTGAAGGCCAACACAGAGAGACTGAGGAGGAGCTTCTTCCCGCAGGCGATACGGTCTCTTAATCAGTACAACACACAGTACTGATCCATTTTGCACACCCACACATGCTTCTGCACTCACTCTGGACACTCTGGACATTCAGGACATTTGCACACTTGTCCTCACTGCACACCTGCCCACTCATGGGTAGTATGCACACGTCACTTAAATATGCACATAAGCCACTTTATCATTTAAAATGTCACTTTACTGTATATCTGCATATTCAATATTTTTATTTCCACTTGTGCAATTTCAATTTTTTTACCTACTTACATTTTATATTTTTATATTCTTACATTTTACATTTTATATTCTATATTTTATATTTTATTTAATTTTATTTTATTCTCTTAGGTCAGGGCAGTTGCCTAAGCATTTCACTGCATATCGTACTGTGTAGGATTGTGTATGTGACAAATAAAATTTGAATTTGAATTTGAATTTGAATTTGAAAATAAAGTAAGAAATTAACCTGCACTTTACTTAAAAAAAAAAAAAAAAAAATCCCAACAGATAAGTGTTTCCGTTAGTGTTTGTGCATGCACGTACGTATGTATGTGTGTGTGTGTGTGTGTGTGTGTGTGTGTGTGTGTGTGTGTGTGTGTGTGTGTGAAACAGCGCCTCATTGGGAAAATTAACAAGAAACATCTCTGACATTCGACTGAGAAAATGGATCTTTAATCTCTCTAATGAAACTTTCTTTTGCTTTACACGCGCGCACACGTGTTATAATAAACAGTTCACACGTGCTGTACACACACATACAGACACAAAATAAAAGATGTTTTACACACACACACATGTGGTCACAGTGTTATAATAAACAGTACACGTGTACACGGATGTTGATTATACCAGTGAGAGACGAGCACTAAGACCCAGCAGGGGAGACGATTACCCACAATTCCAGACTGCGAGAGAGAGAAAAACTATCGGCTCAGTTGTGATCACGTGACGCTCGGCATCAGAACAAGAAGCGCGTGATACATGATATTCTGTAAAAATTTTGCAAGTAAAAATGTATTAAAAATCTTTGCTCGTCTTGCGGACCACTCGCAAACCGTGTTACTCGTAATCCGAGGTTCCACTGTATATAAAAATAAAGTAGAAAAATCTCTTAGTGTCAGGACATGGTCAAGCCCCGCCCCCTGATAAGGTACACTCGTCCCCGCCCCTTACCTTGCTCCTGACGGATCTTCTCTCTCTCGGCATAGCCGGCCGCCGCCATGTTTAGCCGGCTCAGCCACCTGTTCATGTCGTCCACTCCGTCAGCAGCGAAGTAGAAACTCTTGATTTTGGGGTGACACGCCTTGAAAGCACTAGGACACGGAAAAATCTAGGTAAGACACGTGGGGTACTGTCTTTTTACAACAAACACAAACACAGGGTGTCTACCACACATCCAGATTTTAGGTTTTAACAACTGAGACTGCACACCTCAGACGGAGCTATGTCTAGACGTCTAGACTTCATCCATATCACATAGTTATGCAAGAGTCGCGCACAAGTGGGTGGGTGGAGCTTGTCTAAATAATCAGGTTCAATGATGTTATTCTTGAACCTTTTTCTTGTGTGATATCGACCTGAATGGGGAACAGGATTAAGTCTAGTGCCCCCATCTGGCAGAATGTTATGCTGAAATAATGTTTCAGCAGCAAACACAACCACATCATAAGGATGATTATTAAATGTGCAAATACGATGTGTCCGGGGTGATTCATTTGTGAATTATATTATAATATAATATACAAAAAAGTGAACTGGAGGAGAAGCTTGGTCAAATTTCCCTTTAAAATCTGGGCACATTTTCTTTATAGGAGAGTTCAAAAAGTAAGATAAAATGTTGCCATCGTTTTATTACATCTTAAAAATGATCAGATTATAAGCGTGATAAAATATCCCACATGGCAATACTGCGAGTGTGTTATTTCTGCTTACATGTCTTATGCAAAACAAACAAACAAACAAAAAAAAAACGGGGGCCAAAAATAACACTGCAGCAAGAACACATTCGGGTTGTTTTTTTGTTTTTTTTAAAACATCTTTGCAGTGTTAATTTCCATTTCTGTATATTGCAGGTTTTTCATTATCTCTTGGGTTTTCCCTTCAGTGATCTGTTTCCAGCCAGAAATGAGGTCATTATAACTAAACGGTTATTCGGACCAAAGGACACATTTATTCGAACGCATTCCTTCACACTGGAAGCAAATGATGATGCTGTGACTTGAACAAGTTGGCATAAAAAACATCTACTCTCTTTAACGTTCCTCTCCCCACCGTTTGGTGCAGTCCTCAGTTTGTGCATGTGCGGTAAAAAAAGAAATCACCCAGAGACTTGACAAACGTCTGCATGAACACTTACTACTTCTTGCGGCACTCGCTGGCGCGGTCAATTTTAAACTCCGGGAGGCTGACGAACCCTTCAGCTTTCTCATCCTAATGGGGAAGAGTGTGAGAGAAAGAGTGTGAACAATAACAAGGAGAAACCTCGGGGAGAATCTCTCATGTGACACGCTCATCTTCATTAGAAGTCGCACCTTCTCCGTTTCTCCAACAAACAGCGCGCTGAGGGAGTCTCGGCTCCGTGACGGTGACTTATCAGGAGTAAACGGAAGACAGATACGGTTGCGGTGCTCTGTTGGCCTGCATGTGTTTGCAAAAACCTATCCATACAGTTCAGAGCTCCTGGACAAAAACCTCATCAATTACGGCTCGGCTCGGCTCGGCTTCGGGAGTCCCTGCGGAACTGCGGCGAGCCGAGCCGCGCTCGAGACGCCGCTTTTCCGATTCGTCTCCGCCGACTGCAGAGTTGCCTTGAGCCCAGGCTACGATAATGAGACCAGCTAGACCAGGTAATTAATCAGGACTGAGGGTGTAGGAGGGAAAAAAAGAAAAAAAAACGGAGTGAAAGGGGGTAGCATTTCATCTGCAGCTTATCACTGTAGCACGGCGCTTTGTTACAGCAGGGACGGATTAACACACATCCACCAAATTCAAACACACAACGGCTCGGATCGCGCAATTAAAATCTCTGCTGGCGACCGCGCGAGGGTGTTTCAATATCTGACGCTAAGGAAGATAAATAAATAAATAAATAAATACATTTGTGACGGTCCCGGTCCACTGGAGAATAAAGATTCATTTGAACGACTGACTGACAACGCTTCATGATTAGACCAGGACTTTAAAAAAGATGTGGAGGGTTTTTTTTGTTTTTCACGTCCGCTTCATGGACCCTGAGCTGATAAGGCACAGAGAATAAACACACACGACTCCATGTCCAGGCATCCCGTTTCCAGTCCGTTAATCAGATCAGAGACGGTAGATAAACTAAAACTACACGATGAACAACATGAGACACTATGAAAAGTCTCATGTATCAACGCCTCTTGTCCAGTGAGCTGTCTTCAGCTAAACAATTGATATTAATGCATGGAATTGGATCAACTGTAACAAAGGAATACGCTAAATATGCCATGCAGGATTATATTTGGAAAGCTGCTGTTTAATCTCCTGCAGTTATAATCCTGAAGGAAAACCATCTGATCGGGATTTATTTGGACAGATACCGTAGAGTCGGGTTTGGGTTAGAATTTACTACATGATGGAAAGTTTTATGCATCCAAGTAATGATGCATTGCACCAAAAAAATGTGATGTCTGGCTTCTAGACAGTCACTAGATGCATTTTACCTATGAAGCTACTGTAGCTAACCAAGTGTGCAATAACTCACATGTGACCTCTATCATTGGGGTGGATGATGCAATAGATGATGGAGTCCCTCCAAGTGCTTCTGCTTTTGATGGTAATATTTATCGAGGGTTGATCGGCCGTGTTAGGCTCTATCTATTCGAAGCTTTCTTAGCAGTTTTTCACTTCTTATAGGCCATCCTAAGTGGAACAAACAGTAAGAATCAGTCCTGGGGTTTGTCTGCCAGAAGTGTTTGGAACCCCAGGCACGAGAAAAGCCCTGAAATGCAAACACACTCATACCTGTAACACCCGCCTCAATCACTACATCAGCTTTCAGCCCATCATGATGTTGTTCATTTCAATTTGAACAGACAGCCATCAGCTGCAGGATCTGTCGAGTCCTATTCTAACGCTGCACGGTTTCACTGAGCTCGGCGCGTGCGAGCAGAACCACTCACCTCCTCGTTCATGTACCAGTAGAGACAGGCGTCCTTCAGGACAAACCAGTACTTCTTCCATTTTTGGGAAAAGTAGCTTTTGGCGTCCTTCTTCTTCCAGAGCCAGCCTTCGCAGTCTCCTCGGCCCAGGTCCTTGCAGGAGATTCTCCTCTTGCTGATGGAGGACAGAGGAGCGGCTGCAGATACAAGAGGCAGAGATGGAGATTAAACAAAAAGCATCAGTGAAGAACTGGAAAGTGTGTTAAAGGTTCCAAACCCTGGTCCTGAACACTGTTAGCCTGCTCCAACACACACTTCAACTCAGGATGGCCTGGAAACCTGGCTGATTTAGTTGAATCTATCATCTTGGTAGCAGAGAAAATACTTAAGGTTCTTTGTGAACCAGGTTTGGGAAGCTGTGATGTATGGATATGGTATGGCGTGTACATCATCACATTCGATACCTTTGATCATTACAGCATGACAACCAATAAACACGTCTCACCAACCTTTGTTTTTCTTCTTGGACTTTGAGAGCAGGGACGATCCCTGGAATGTCTGGAAAAACAAAACAGAAACCTTGAATGATAATCTGTCTATTGTACAAAAACACGGACACAAATTTAATGCATTTGAAGTTCTCTATGGTAACATAAAAAGTGTAGCTGCAAATATTAAGTCAGCTCAGTCGATCCCGCTAATCATCATTTACAGACCCCCAGGGCCGTACTCGGAGTTTCTCTGCGAATTTGCAGATTTCCTCTCAAACCTTGTTGTTTCTGTAGACAAAGCGTTAATTGCTGGAGACTTTAATATTCATTTTGAGAATCCAGAAGACCCTCTGAGAACAGCATTCTTGTCCATACTGGACTCAGTAGGAGTAAATCAGTGTGTAGTAGGACCCACTCATAAAGCAGGTCACACTTTAGATTTAATATTATCCTTCGGATTAAGTATAGGAAATATAACCACAATTCCACAGTCTGAAGTTATCTCAGATCACTACCTTGTCTCGATTAAAGCGTGTTATAGTAATAATGTATGCAGCACAGCACCGCGCTTCCACCTTAAACGTACATTTACATCAAATACCGCACAGAGCTTTATCAATAATCTCCCAGAATTATCAACTTTGATTGGATCGCCATCTGACTTCACAGAACTCGAACAGGCGACTGAATATCTAGAGTCGACATTCTGTTATACCTTTTAGCTCCAGTTAAAAGGAAAATGATTAGAGATAAGAAACTCGCTCCTTGGTATAATGACCACACACGTGCTTTAAAACAAACCGCTCGAAAATTAGGACGTAAATGGCGTCAAACTAAATTGATAGTATTCAAAATAGCTTGGAAGGAGAGCATCCTGAACTATAAAAAAGCTCTCAGTGATGCTAGATCAACGTATCTCTCCACTCTTATAGAAAATAACAAAAACAACCCGAGATTTTTATTTAATACCGTAGCTAAATTAACTAAAAACAAGACCACTGCAGAAATCTCCACAACAACATCATGCAGTAGTGAGGACTTCATGAACTTCTTTAATGATAAAATTGTAAACATTAGGCATAAAATTGAGGCTTTGAAACCGGACAATGTAATTGATTCAGATGTTAAACTAACCATGTCAGATCGGAACTTCGAATACTTTACTCCCCTTGAAGAGAACGAACTAATTTCACTCATCTCTTCTGCAAATTCATCAACCTGTATATTAGATCCCATACCAACGCATTTTCTCAAAACAGATGGTGAAAGAAATAACAGAACCCCTGTTGAAAATAATTAATTTGTCACGCCACGCCAGGTCATGCCCCATGTCTCCAGACAGGCCATGCTCACCTGCTCGTCCAATCCACACTCCACTCCACTCTTTCCATTTTGCCGCCTCAATCTCTGCTTTCTGCACACCTGTTCTTTATCTCAGTTAATCACCTCTGCCTATTTAAACTCTTCATCAAGCAACCATTAGCTGCCGAATTATTGCGTGCTCATAGCCCAGTTTTCTCGTGCCTCACGTCAAGTTATATTCTCGCCCTCGCATTACGGACTTCTTCCCCTTTTTTCACGCTTCTCGCCTCGCGGATTAAACCTGTTCACTACGCTGACCGAACTCCCGGCTTTGATCTCCTGCTTCCGCTTCACGACCACGACTTTGTCTAGCCCGCTGGATTTACAACACGGACTTCAGGTATGCGCTTCAGGAATTAGAGCACTTCTCTTCGGCGCTTCTGTCCGTACCTGCCTTCACGCTGCACGTTGGATGCCGCAGTCATCTTGTCACACAGATCTCCACTGCCTCTCGCTCGCCACCACCTTCATTGAATACTCAAGCTTCTCTTTATCTCTAACCAGTTCTTTATGTATACTTAAACATACGTTTTAACTAATAAAGACTTTAAGTTCGGTTGTTGTCTGCTTTTGGGTCCTCCATGCCTGCCCAACACGGACCTCCCGTGACATAATTCTTCAAACAGGATTGGGTATGTTCCAAAATCCTTTCAATTAGCAGTTATTATGAGTGGGCCCACATACATCGCCGGCCATCAGCCTCAGCACCGGGTCACCACAGGGTTGTGTTTTGAGCCCGTTGCTCTACACCCTGTACACTTACGACTGTATACCTGTCCAGCATAGTAACACCCTTGTCAAATTTGCAGATGACACAACGATAGTAGGGCTCATCTTTGGAGGGGACGAGTCTGCCTACAGGTATGAGGTGGAACGACTAACAGCCTGGTGTGGAGAAAATAATCTGCTCCTCAACACCTCTAAGACCAAGGAGGTCATCATAGATTTTAGGAGGAAAAAAATGGACATTTCACCACTGTTCATTAGCGGGGACTGTGTAGAGAGGGTTCCGTACTTCCGCTTTTTGGGAGTACATGTTGAGGAGGATCTGAGTTGGGGTGTAAACACCTCCGAGATGGTGAAAAAGGCCCAGCAGAGACTGCACTTCCTGAGAATGCTCAGGAAGAACAACATCTCCCAGAGACTGCTGGTGTCTTTTTATCGACCTCCTGAATGCATGAGAGTCTACTAACATACTGCATATGTGTGTGGTACAGCAGCTGCACTGTGGCCCAGAGAACGGCATTGCAGAGGGTCATTACAACTGCCCAAAGACCATCGGCTGCCCTCTCATCAACTTGGAAGAGTTACACAGTTCCCGCTGCCTTAAACTAGCCAATAAAATTGTAAAGGACAATTCACACCTGGGACATCAACTGCCATCGAGCAAAAGGTATAGAGCATTACAAACCAGAACCAGTAGATATAAAAACATCCTTTTTTATCCTGGTGCAATAAACCGGCTTAATGCTGCTATAAAAAAAGGTTCAAACAATGTGCAATAAGATTAAATTATTGTGCATTTCTCTGCAATTAATGCAAAATAATATATACAACTGTGGATTGTGCAATAATGGAATGTATGCTGTGTGTGTGTGTGTGTGTGTGGTGGGTTTTTTTGTTTTTTTGTTTTGTTGCATTGACGAATGGCACTTTAAGTTTCGTTGTACTTGTTGCAATGACAATAAAGACTATTCTATTCTATTCTATTCTATTCTATAAATAGATAATATCACCAGGATAGCTTTCTTTCACCTCAGAAATATTGCCAAGATAAGAAACATATTGTCACTAAATGATGCAGAAAGACTAGTTCATGCTTTTATCACCTCTAGGTTGGACTATTGTAACGCCTTACTGTCTGGTTGTTCAACTAGGTGTATAAACAAGCTTCAGTTAGTACAGAATGCAGCAGCGAGAGTCCTCACTAAAACCAGAAGATACGAGCACATCACCCCTATCTTATCTACACTGCATTGGCTCCCTGTGAAATTTCGCATCGATTTTAAGATACTACTTTTGACATTTAAAGCACTAAATGGTCTCGCGCCACAGTATCTGAGTGAAGTGTTAGTGTCTTACGATCCGCCACGCCTACTTCCATCAAAGGATGCAGGCTGCCTGTCAGTACCGCGTATTATTAAAACTACAGCAGGGGGCGGAGCTTTTTCTTACAAAGCCCCAAAGTTATGGAATAGTCTTCCTGTTAATGTTCGGGACTCAGACACAGTCTCAGTGTTTAAGTCTAGGCTAAAAACCTATTTATTTAGCGCAGCATGTTTGTAAATAGATGAACCTTAGGTAAAGGAGCAGATCTGGGGGACTCATGGACGTAGAGTATTCTGGTGAACTGGTATGTTTAGATGCTGTCCTCCCCACTCTCATTGTTCACTCAGGTTTGTTGACGGTGAGGTGATTGGTTGCTTTGCATCTCAGTTCCCCCTCATGTCTGTGTTTCCTTCTGGCTCCTCCCTTTTAGTTATGATGTCATAGTTAGTCCTGCCGAAGTCCCTGCTTGCACTCTACATTAAGTATACATTCACCTTATACATTATGTGAGTGTGACCAGACCTAACTGTTATCTCTCCTCTTTTGCTCTCTCCCTCTCGCTCTCTCCCTCTCTCTCTTTCCCTCTCTCTGTCGAGCTACACATGTCGTTCCTGAGCTGCCATTGATCCAGACTCTCTCTGCCCTCTGGACCTGCCTGACTCGTCCTGGTGCCCCGCTTCTGGTTGGAGATCTCGTCACATGGATGCCCCGTGTGTCTCTTTGGGATGCGTCCGATGTCTGGGGACGTTTCACTCTACTATGAAGACGGTTCTGGCCTCGACTGATGTTGACAGCTGTTTCTCTGAGGACTTGGCTGCAGTCGCTCGATAGTTCAGGACTGGAATTTCCTACAAGTCTACCTGAGCCTCCAACAACTACCTGGACTCCATATTAACTTCAATTAACATCTATTAACAACTATTATACTGAATTGCCTGCCACCTAACACACAGTATGAGTGCAGATCAATTCCCGCTATCCGTTATCACCCAGATGAGGATGGGTTCCCTGTTGAGTCTGGTTCCTCTCAAGGTTTCTTCCTACTGCTATCTCAGGGAGTTTTTCCTTTCCACCTTCGCCCTCGGCTTGCTCATCAGGGATTATCTGACCATTTTGATTCATACACATTCACATTCCATACGAACTTAAATACTTCTTTTGATTGTGTAAAGCTGCTTTGCGACAATGACAATTGTTAAAAGCGCTATACAAATAAAATTGAATTGAATTTGAGACTTTGATCATTATTAATGATGTGGAACATCCTGCTAAGAACAATTATAGACTTCAGATTGTTTTTGGATTTTTGAGAAATTGTCCTATTTGTCCTAAAATTGTTTTAGTTATCACAGAGACACAGTGGGACCTCGAGAAGCGCAGGCATCGCTGTGTAGTTTACCCATTTCTATTCAGACAAATCTCTTTTTCATTCTCCTCAGTTGGTGAAATGCCTTAGCATTAACTCTATTAGCCAATTCTACATGGAGGGTGAAAAGTATCTAATTGGAAATAAAGTCCATACGTCTAATACAAGTTTATTGAAACAAATTGTATATGTACTTTATAAAACAGGAAAATTAAAGCAAATCTTTAAATTTCAATGAAGGCACAAGTGGCGTCAACCAGTTTCCTCAAACGACCGGGGATGGAACGCAAAGTCTTCTGAAGGAAGTGGTTTGGGATATTACTGAAAACCTCCTGAATGCATGTCTCCAAGTCCTCCAGTGTGCGAGGCTTTGTCCCGTACACCTCCTCCTTTGCGTGGCCGTACAGGAAAAAGATCACATTGACTGAGATCTGGACTTCCTGGAGGCCGTTCATGAGGTCCGTGTTGTCCCAGCCAACGTCCTGGAAAATGCTGGTCTAACACACACACAAGAGCAAAATGGGGTGGGGCACCATGGAGTGGCGCTCCGGTGATACTGCAAGGTCTACAACCATTATTAATTATTGCCAAGTTCATTTTCACCCACCCTGTAGAGCCAGGCAATTTTGTCAGGTATGTATCAGAGCTTTTCGGACACTTCTCTGATTGATTGATGGTTCAATGTCTATCCACTATGTGGACCAATTTAACCATAGTATAAAGATTAGTCAGGGAGCAAATATCACGTCAAGACAGCCTGGGAAATACAGAACGAAGTGTTTCGTAGTTCACATGGACGTGAGACGAATTAGGCAATTAGCTTTTATGGACCTATTTTGGACGTGTTTTATTACAGAGGAGCGGAGAAACGATGTGAAACTGTCATGGCACTGAATTGCACATGGTTTCAGAAGAGCTCGATTTGACCCTGTGCTGTAGATGCCACAGAAATCATGTCCACTAGGTCTCAATGGGGTGAGGAGATGAGATGGGTGAGCAAGGGCAGTGGTTACGAGTCTGGCTCTGTGTTCAAGTGCGAAAAGAAAGGCACTTTGCAAAATTGCTTTGCCCGAAGAGCAAGAGACGGTTGGGGGGGGGGGGGGGGGGTGGGGTGATGGGGCGGAGGGTCGAGAGATGAATGAGAAAAGTCTAAACAAAGACGTCTGTCGATATGTCTGGCACTTTCACGCCAAATCACTTGGAAGTAACACATAAGCCCCAAGAGTTCATGAGCAATTACGATGTGGTTATGATGGATTAAAGTCAGCGATTGTCCCTAAAGCACGAAGAAAGCTAATGAGAGAACAAATGGGGTAGAAACCAATTCTCCCATGTACTTATTTATATGCCTGTGTTCTAAAGTCTAATGTGTAACGAAATCTGGTTTGACACTAATTGATGTATTGATGCACTCTGCAGGAAGCTGAGCAGATATTAAAGATGCTGTGTCATGCTGCGTGAAACTGAGCGCCGTTCCGTAGTCATTATGCTCTCGACAACAATTTAATTATGGGAAGAAAAGTCTGGGTCTGGTTTTCTGCAATATAGTATATGGACACCAAATCCAGCATATGTACTGTAAAGAACTCTTTATTGGTCTTCAAACACCATAAAGCTCTCTGGTCCTCTGACTTTGAGCACCATAAACATCAACCAAAGACTTTATCCTACTGAAGAGTCAGATCTTTGCCGGGGTCTGGGGGTCTACACCTCATGCTTCTATGACCTCCAGTGCTCAAGAGCTGATGAAGAGTTTTTCTAGCCGACCCTGGTGCAGGTTCTTGACCCGCTGGAAGACTGCTGGAGTGCACGCCTTGTTCTTTGGTTCCCCGGTACATACTCTGGAGTGAATTGATCATTTTTAGCCCTACAATATATGTCCATAATGTCCTAACTATCTAACACCAAGTTTCACTGACTTGAATTGCCCTTTAGCCAGGGAAGGACAAGGATCACCTGGAGCATGATTTAGCAGCTCATGAAGTTGAACAGGTGGAACAGAAATGAGCCTTTCAGTTTTATCTTCATGTTCATGTCTGCATTTCTGCCATGACGCATACCCAGCCTCACTTTTTTCAGTTGGTCCTCTCCTCCCCTTCCTTTCCCTCTCCATCTCTCTCTCTCTGACTCCTACTCTGTACACCCCTCTATTACGAGGGTCAGAAAGAACGCCGTGGCTCCCTCTGAAGAGCGAAGAAGCTAAATTGAGAATGGAATTGCTTTCCAGAGTCAGTGTTCATAAAATGCCGAGCTGCCTTCAGGGAGCGAGCAGAAACCTGCTGTCAAGTCGCATGCACCGAGCCCGAATACGGAAGGCATTGCTGCTGCTGTGACATTAGAACACTGAGAACAGCTGAGGGAATCATTTTAAAGTGTTCGTGAACATCCAGGAATGTGTCTCTGCGGCTTTTACGCGCTTCTTGATGATTAATAATGACGAACGGACCGGTACCATGATTGTAGTGATTTTTGTGAATTCTGGACAGCGAGGCCTGGTTCACTGTGTGTGGGCGGGGCTTCATCTCAGGTTTGTTTTAAACCCTCACATGGGTCATGGGTAATCCTCACATGTACGGTATGTGCTTATTCCAAGTCATTCCAACGGATCAGTTTCGGATCTGGAGTCAGTCCCA
>CM059226.1:868762-886262 GCA_030347435.1 Clarias fuscus | reverse complement strand
TAAAGTAACGATAAAGAGATAAAAGTTCAGCCTGAGGCTTAAAAATAAACATCGTAGGGCCTCCGAGTGGAGGGCCATATCGCTAGTTCGAATCCCGGGTGGTGCTGTAACCTCTCGCAGCCGGAGGTCTAGAGAGAGCTGATTGGCCGAGCTCTCTCAGAGGGGAGGGATGAGAGGTACTTAGTGCTCCCACATTAATCACGGCTCTACAGCCAGTCAGGGGCGTCTGTGAGCTCGCGCAACGGAGGGAGCGGATAGCGCTGTCCTCCGAGTGTGTTACGCCGCCGCCAATGGTGCGCGAGCGAGCAGTTCGAAAAGATGCGGTCGGCTGGCGTCACGTGGTTCAGAGGAAACACGTGATAGTCTTCGGCCCTCCCGGCTGAGTGGTAGTAGTAGCCTTAATGTGGGAGCCCCCTAGTGACGGGGAGGAATTGGACACGACTAAATTAGGGAGAAAATCGGGGGAAAAATCCAAAAAAAAAAAAAAACATCGCAAATGTAGAAACACACTCACACACTCATACACACTGACTCTCACACACACACAATCGAACTACAGGGAGTTCGGTGCATGCTGAGATTCCCTGCAGCGTGGAAAATAATCCACAGTGTGTGTGTGAGTGTGTGTGTGTGTGTGTGTGTGTGTGTGTGTGTGAGCAGGAAAGAGAGACAGTGAGAGAGAGAGAGAGAGAGAGAGAGAGAGAGAGAGAGAGAGAGAGAGAGAGACTGCGTGAGCCAGAAGTTGATGAGTTTCCTCCACCAGCACGTCTGCAGGTGTTTTATTCCTCTTCCTCTCCATTACGAACTTTTTATCCATTTACAGTCACATAAACACACGACTTCCTGCTGTCACTTATGTCACAGCAGCGATAAACACACAGTCCCTCAGCCTCTCTCTATATATATATAGACAGTAGATGTTTAATCCTGGCTTTAGGACCATGGGCAGGCCCGCGACCATGACGAGGGCAGACGGCGGGGCAGACGGAGGGCAGACGAAGGGGGGTGACGACGGGCGATGAGGAGGAAGACAACAGCAACGATAAATCACTGATGTATCAGACTGTTGACCTTCAGGTCTCTCAGATTCATGCAGAGCTGGAAAAGTGCTGATCTGAATCTTTCTTTCTGTGTGTGTGTGTGTGTGTGTGTGTGTGTGTGTGTGTGTGTGTGTGTGTGTGTGTGTGTGTGTGTTACCTCTCCTGCCCTCTCTCTTCAGCCTGGCTGGATCTTCGTAGTCCGGAACCCAGTTATACTCCACAGGCATGGAGATGGGCCTTAAGCGACCTAAAACACACACACACACACACACACACACACACACACACACACCAGTGTTTACAAGGTGACAGCCACAGCTTAAGTGTGTGTGACAGAAAGAGAACGTGTGAGACTGTGAGACTACACTTAAGCAGCTGTGGACTCAAGCTTCACACACACACACACACACACACACAGAATGTTCTCCTGAGATTAATTACAGCAAGAAACCCTCAAGCACTCTTCAAATGTTGTCGGGGGAACCCTACAGAGCAGAAAGGGTTCCAAATAGAACTGGTGTGTGTGTGTGTGTGTGTGTGTGTGTGTGTGTGTGTGTGTGTGTGTGTGTGTGTGTGTGTTCCTTTGCCTACAGCATCTCCCCTGATCTCGATCATCTCGAGGTTTTAAATAGCTGAAGGACGCGGCCATGTGGAGGCTCCAGCGAGCTATGGGGCGCGGCCCAGAGTAAGTGGAGCCTTCAGGTGGGTTGGGTGGGCGGGCCTAAACAGACTCAAAAATGAAGGCCTCAGATGGCTGGGGCGGAGCCATGTAGAGAAACATTAACAGGGCGAGGCTATTTGAAAGGTTAAAATGAGTGAGGGACGGGGCCATGTGTGCACGTGTTTATTTTTACCATAAGTGGGCGTGACATCTCTACGAGAGGGCGGAGGTCCACGTCCTGGCTCGTACTCGTAGCAGTAGAGCACAGCTTCATCCTCCATCAGAGGGAAGCGGCGGCGATATTCCTGATCCAGAAACGAGTTCGGAGACTCGGAGCCCTTGGCTGTAGGAAGTCCCTGACCTCGATCTTCACTGGTAAAGTTCCCCTCCTCATCTCTACACACACATACACACCCACACACACACACACACACACACAAACCACATCTTAGTTACAAATCCTACTGTATTTATTTAAACGCTGGTTACTTTCATGTTAAACCACTCAGTTCAAAGGTTTTCACTAAAACATCACAGTATTATAATGCTTCAGGAGGCGGAGTCAGGTGAAAGATTTAAAAAGCTGATGGGCGCGGCCACGTGAAGGTTTCAGAAAGCTGAGGGGTGTGGCTATGTGGAGGTTTTAGAGAGATTAGAGACGTGGTCATGTGGAGGTTTCAGAGAGCTGAAGGGCATGGCCATGTGTAGGTTTAGGAGAGCTGAGGGGTGTGGCTATGTGGAGGTTTCAGAGAGCTGAGGGGTGTGGCTACGTGGAGGTTTCAGAGAGCTGAGGGGCGTGGTCATGTGAAGGTTTAGGAGAGCTGAGGGTCGTAGCCATGTGTAGGTTTCGGAGAGCTGAGGGGTGTGGCTACGTGGAGGTTTCAGAGAGCTGAGGGGCGTGGTCATGTGAAGGTTTCAGAGAGCTGATGGGTGTGGCTATGTGGGGGTTCCAGAGAGCTGAGGGGTGTGGCCATGTGAAGGTTTCAGAGAGCTGATGGGTGTGGCTATGTGGGGGTTTCAGAGAGCTGAGGGGTGTGGCCATGTGGAGGTTTCAGAGAGCTGAGGGGTGTGGCCATGTGGAGGTTTCAGAGAGCTGACGGGTTTCAGAGAGCTGAGGGGTGTGGCCATGTGGAGGTTTCAGAGAGCTGATGGGTGTGGCTATGTGGAGGTTTCAGAGAGCTGAGGGTGTGGCTATGTGGAGGTTTCAGAGAGCTGAGGGCTACATACTATGTGGCTATGTGGAGGTTTCAGAGAGCTGATGGGCGTGGTCATGTGAAGGTTTCAGAGAGCTGAGGGGTGTGGCTATGTGCAGGTTTCAGAGAGCTGAGGGGCATGGTCATGTGAAGGTTTCGGAGAGCTGAGGGGTGTGGCTATGTGGAGGTTTCAGAGAGCTGATGGGCGTGGTCATGTGTAGGTTTAGGAGAGCTGAGGGGTGTGGCTATGTGGAGGTTTCAGAGAGCTGAGGGGTGTGGCTACGTGGAGGTTTCAGAGAGCTGAGGGGCGTAGCCATGTGTAGGTTTCGGAGAGCTGAGGGGTGTGGCTACGTGGAGGTTTCAGAGAGCTGAGGGGCGTGGTCATGTGAAGGTTTCAGAGAGCTGATGGGTGTGGTCATGTGAAGTATTCGGAGGGCTGATAGGTGTGGCTATGTGGAGGTTTCAGGGAGCTGAGGGTGTGGCTATGTGGAGGTTTCAGAGAGCTGATAGGCGTGGTCATGTGAAGTATTCGGAGGGCTGATGGGTGTGGCTATGTGGAGGTTTCAGGGAGCTGAGGGTGTGGCTATGTGGAGGTTTCAGAGAGCTGAGGGTGTGGCTATGTGGAGATTTCAGAGAGCTGATGGGCGTGGTCATGTGAAGGTTTCAGAGAGCTGAGGGGTGTGGCTATGTGGAGGTTTCAGAGAGCTGAGGGGCGTGGTCATGTGGAGGTTTCAGAGAGCTTATGGGTGTGGTCATGTGGCGGTTTCAGAGAGCTGATGGGTGTGGTCATGTGGAGGTTTCAGAGAGCTGATGGGTGTGGTCATGTGGAGGTTTTCATATAAGCTATCAAAATAAATCATCTCACCTGGGTGTGTAGGGCTCGGGGGGAGGGGGCGGGATGTACAGGTCATGGAGGGCGGAGCTGTCTCGTTTGGTGGGCGTGCTGATGGTACTGGTGGGCGTGGCTGAGCTGCTGGTGGGGCTCTTGGGAGCGACGGGCTACAGAGGACAGACAGAAATAATCAATTATAGATCATAAATTTCAACAGAGACCAAAGAGTCATGAACATATACTGAGTGAAGTCTGATTTATTCTCATGGACAGATAATCAAACTAAATCGACGTCATACAAGGTAGATTTAACGTCTCTATTTTTATGGTTTTATGGAAGAAGGTAACGTTACGCTGAATTACTGCTCGTTCTCAAACGCCTCCTTTGTCTTCTGTGTAAAGTGGGTGGAGCTAATGTCTCCTGGCAATGGACACTTCTCCCTCAACAATCACAAGACTGATATCATCCTTTCTCGTCTGTTATTGGATTATTTTTGACAACAAAATATTTGAATTAGGGATTATCTTCAAAATGTCTCATGAGATTTAGATTTAGCAAAAGCAATCATGTTGAGAAAATGTCATTAAATCATACGCAAATGCAATTTGCATAAACACAGCAGCAATATCCAGTCAACTAATTTATTTATTTATTTATTTATCTATCTATTTATCAGAACAGCTAAAAGGAAAGAAAGAAAAGGTAAAGAAAAAAGAAAGAAAGAACATATTGAGTTGATCATTTATATTTGTTATAATAAATAAATAGTCTTTTAGTGTATATCCAGACAGCAAAATGGTCCTTCACACACACACACACACACACACACACTGAGAAAGCTGTTAGGGAGCCTTTTAGAGAATGAATTAAGGACAGGGAGTTGAATTGATGGTTATGGCTCTGGAGCGACACGAAGGGAAAATTAAATCCTCCATCAGCTACAGACGGAGATTAACGAGCGTCTCATAAACACACGTCTCCTCCACACCTCCGTGTCCGACTTAAACACTGCGCACGTCTACACACGTCTCCGCTCGGAGTCACTGCGGAGGGTTTAACAGCTCCCGGACATCAGCACATCTGGCTTTAACACTAAACCCCTAACACTACACACTACATACTAAACACTAAACAATCAAAACACCACATGCTACATACTAAACACTACACATTAAACACTACATACTAAACATTACACACTAAATCCTTCATACTAAACAATGAAGAGTCCACACTAAACACTACATACTACAGATGAAACACTACACACTACATACTACACACTAAACAATAGACATGATACAATGAACACTACACACTAAACACTAAACCCTACATACGACACACTAAACATTTAACACTACATACTAAACAACACACAAGAAACACTACACAATAAACACAAGATACAACACAGTAAACAATACACACTACACAGTGCACACTAAACATTACAAAGTACACACTTAACACCACACAGTACGCACTAAACATAATAACACACTTATAACACAACACATAAAACACTACATACTAAACACAATAATTATAGCACTAAACACTACACATTACATACTAAACACAACACACTAAACGGTACACACCTAACGCTACACACTAAACACCACACTATACACTCTAAATACTAAACCACAAACAGTGCACACTAAACACTATACAATAACACTACATACTAAACACTACAAACTATATACTTAAATTAAACACTGCACAGACAAATCACTAAACACACTACAGAATAAACAATACACACTAAAGAACACACACTAGACACCAAATACTACACACTGTACAGTAGTTGCAAAAACACTAAACACTACACACACTAAATACTAAATACTGTGTGTAATGTAAACATTACACACACTAAACACTGCACAATGCACACTACACACACTAAACACTACACACTACACACACTAAACACTACACACCCTAAACACTGCAGACTAAACACTACACACTAAACACTACACTCATTAAACACTACACTCTACACACTAAACACTAAACACTACACACTACACTCTAAACACTACACATTAAACACTGCACACTACACACACTAAACATTACACAATAAACACACTAAACACTACAGACTAAACACTGCACACTAAACACTACACTCTAAACACTACACACTAAACACTACACACACTAAACACTGCACACTACACACACTAAACACTGCACACTACACACACTAAACACTACACTCTAAACACTACACATTAAACACTGCACACTACACACACTAAACATTACACAATAAACACACTAAACACTACAGACTAAACACTGCACACTAAACACTACAGTCTAAACACTGCACACTAACCACTACACTCTAAACACTACACACACTAAACACTACACACTAAACACTACACACACTAAACACTGCACACTACACACATTAAACACTACACACTAAACACTACACACTACACACACTAAACACTACACTTTAAACACTACACCCTAAACACTACACACACTAAACACTACACACACTAAACACTAGACTAAACACTACACACTAAACACTGCACACTACACACCCTAAACACTACAGACTAAACACTACACACTAAACACTATAGACATTAAACACTACACTCTACACACTAAACACTACACACTACACACTACACACATTAAACACTACACTCTACACACTAAACACTACACACTACACTCTAAACACTACACATTAAACACTGCACACTATACACACTAAACATTACACAATAAACACACTAAACACTACAGACTAAACACTGCACACTAAACACTACACTCTAAAGACTACACACTAAACACTACACACACCAAACACTACACACACTAAACACTGCACACTACACACACTAAACACTGCACACTACACACACTAAACACTACAGACTAAACACTACACACACTAAACACTACAGACTAAACACTACAGACTAAACACTGCACACCAACCACTACACTCTAAACACTACACACACTAAACACTACACACTAAACACTACACACACTAAACACTACACACTACACACTAAACACTGCACACTACACACATTAAACACTACACACTAAACACTACACACACTAAACACTACACACACTAAACACTACATGTTACACATTAAGCACTAGACACAGCCCTGATCCTGACGCTGCAGTATCGACCCACAGAGGAACTGTAATCTGAGACTCTGGGGTTCCCTGATGGAACAGATTTCCTCCAGCCGGCACTAAACCTTTGAACCCCTCGCTGTCTCCTGCACGTCTCCGGCGAGCTTTCAGGCGGAGTCGGGAAACGCTCCTGAAGCAGGAATCGGACTGCAGGAAGTTTATCATTTTGGTTCAGCTGAGTGAGTGGCACGGGACACACTTCTAAAGTTTTCCACAAACTCGTGCTAGTTCTCTTGAACGGACATGAAATGGCAAAGCATGAATGTTTTGCTTCCCTCATGACCTGAACAGAGCAGAAAAGCATGATGGGAAATGAGAGAGATGCTCTAGATTCTCACTAAGAGCCCCTGGCTAGGAAAGGGAGCTAGTCGGAGAAGGGCGCAGGGATTTAGGGGGTAAAATCTGCCTACCTGAAGGGCCAGGGGCTTCCACCTCATGTTCTTTAGCAGGGCCGGGGCGGAGGTGAGCGTGCTCTGGGGGCGCTTTTTCAGTGTCAGCGTCACCCCTCCAGGGTCACCGCGCAGGGAGTTTACCAAGTTTTTCAACTGCCAGCCCACCTACAGTACAGGACAAACACAACCGGGGTCAACAGGGACACACACTCACAAACACACACACTAACACACACATGCAAACACTAAACCTGCCACCGCAGCAGAGGGTTAAGGCGATTCACACTGAACGAGTTTCTGATAAAATAATAATAATGGAGGCTGGATGTTCTCATGTTCCACCACGAAGACCTACAGACCTACAGTACTGCGCCATCACTCAGCTTTCACACATGAACACACACATTCTTCATGACAAAGCACACAGAGGTCCACCTGGGCAAGGGTGTCGGCTATACGTAAATAAATAAACAAATAAAGAGATAAATAAATAAACAGAATATTCCAGATACAAAAGTGTAATTGTCCATGCAAATAATATCATTTTAACTCAATCAAGCCCAGGACCTATGCAAAACTTTACACACCCTTAGCAGCATGAGTTTTTGCAAATTGAATTAAATAAACACTAAATTTCTCATGTAAACATTTAATTTACAAGTGAATTTAAAAGTTTACTAACTGAACAGCGGTAATAACCTCTTTGCACTGACTCCGCCCACAACGTGCAAAAAATAGTGTGAAAAACACAATCTTTTTTAATCAGCTTAGACTTTTATTCAGATTATTGTTTTTACTTTGGGAAGAGGTGCCATTACATTTGCACCTGTATTTACCCATACAAATTTACCCATACAAACACTAGCAAATAATAACGAGGCAGAAGTGGAAGACGCTCAGCCATAAAGAACACTCGAGGGTCTTTCAAAAATGGGCTTTTACAATTTTATAAAACTACATTTTAATCTTCTGTTTAGTGAATATTAATCATAAAACACTTTTAATGATAAAACCTGCACCAGAGGACGCCGTGTTGAAACCCAATACCAGAATTCCAGCTCCGTCTTTTCCGGAGGGAATTCTGGGTAATTCTGCGGCGTTCGGGTAACGAATGCACATTTTAGAGAATTGTTGCCTTTTTGGCTCCTAATTGCTTAATTAAGTTTGCTTGATTATCTCATTAATTACATACGTAATTGTAGGACTTGCTTAATTACTGAATTATTTACTTCATTGTTATTGCTGATTGATGACATCATTCATTGAATATTTAATTGCTTATTACAGATTTCCACATATAAAATACAAACAGTGGAACTGAGCGTTTGAAGCTCATGGATCAGCAACGTGAATCCAAACTCCTAAACTTTAAGATCAGATATCACATCATGCAGATCTCTGAACACACACGGCATCATGAGGCTCGTTGAGAGACACTGGCCTTCAGAATCCAGCATTCTGACTCCTAGTCTCACTCACATTGTTCCTGGGCAAATCCCACTGGAGGAACACTTCAGTCATGTGTCAGAATTTAACAGAGGCTTCAGGTGACTTGTACAGGTGTCAGGCAGGAAGAGGACGAGCGGGGGAGGCTCAGCATGCTCTGGATGAGGAGGAGGAGGAGGAGGAGGAGGAACAGGAGCAAGAAGGCAAAAAAAAAAAAAGCCGATATTTCTAATGAAAGCCGTGCAACTTTGGTGGACTAAACATGACTGAAGCTGGGCAGCGAGTCCTTCTACCTTTGAGCCAGTTTACAGCAGCCTCTGGCCTTTAGAAAAGATCCTCAGCACTCTTCACAGTAATTACAGGCAGTGCTGGCTCAAACAGTGAAGGTTCTGGGTTAGTAATCAGAAGGTCAGAGGTTCGATCCCCTGCTCCACCGAGCTGTCTGTCGAGCTCTTGATCAAGGCTCTTAACCCTGTATCCTCTAGGGGGCGCTGTATCCTGGTTGACCCTGCGCTCCGACCTCAGCTTCCTAACTGGGATGTACGAACAGATAATTTCTCTGTGATAATTTCTAGGTGCATGTGACAAATAGCAGAATCTAACATTACACCATAACTTTATGGTTTCTAAGGAAACGCGTACAGTAAACAACGCTCACGGAAGAATACTGTAATGTTTTGTCTTAGATTTGTACAGCTGTACAGTAAAATGTGCATCCTGTAAATCCCACTGAGGGACTCAGACAGACTCCTGGAACACAATGTCCATTTCACCCACCCACACACACACTGACCAGGTCAGCCAGTCCTCAATCAGCAACTGTGGATAAATCAGGTATATCGTGTTCCATTTAATCACAACTCTGAGTGTACAGTACGTATGTGTGTGTGAGTCCAGCATCCTCTCAGTCGTCCGTCTAGACCTTTCGTCTCAGTTCTGGTCATCCTGCCTTTTTCAGAGAGGGCTTGACCTTGATACTGGTGCTGTTTGCTATGAATATATCTAGCATTAGTAAACGTTTTTAAAGAGTTTGTAGAAATAGTTAGAAGCTGCTGACCTTTAATGTAATGAGTGATATTATTATTATTATTATTATTATTATTATTATTATTATTATTATTATTATTATTATTATTATTATTTCAGGTTAAAGTCCACGTATATGTCTGTGTGTCTCTCTCTGTACAGCAGAACTCTCTGTCTAACTTCTGTAAGGTTGAGTATCTCACGCGTTGTTTACACTAAGTCATCAGTCATGTTTACTTCTTTCATCGGCAGCCAAATACACTCGTTTAAAGACTATTCGGCACATGACTCAACATTCTGATTTCTCAGTTCTGGTGTTGTACACGCCCTCACCTCGGACTGCTGCGGAGATGTTTGCGGTAACAACCCGTGTTTTATCTCATAGTGGCGCTTCACATCACTGCTTTTTATTAACTCGACGGTTTAGGAAGATATGAGACAAACTGGTTTTAAACTTCCCGCAGGAGGAATAAAGATACATTGATCATGCTTCAAGGTGACTGTTTTTGGAGTAAGTTTCATGCTGTTTCGTTTGTCTTTCGTGAGGATTTGGGTGACTTATAGCTGCATTACGTTCGTTTCTGTGTCGTCCGCATACTCTGAATATTTACGGTAAACTATTGCGTTGATTGGCACTGTTGAGTGATGCAGAAAGCCAATCCCACCTCGAGAGAAAAAAAGTGTTATATTCTTCCAAAAAAAGTCCTAGATGCTGTGAGGTAATCAGACACAAAACTGCTCATAACTTCACTTCTACTCATAGTTTTTATTTCATTTTATTTCTGTATTGTCCACACAGTTTTGCGTGATGCTTTGACAAAATCTGACTGGACAGACATACAGACATACAGACAGACATACAGACAGACAAATTTTTCTGAGACTAGTTTCAGCCTTCAATGTATGAATTGTCAAGATTTCATTGAAAGAGCAATTTCAGTACCAATGTACAGACAAAATCTGTCTTTCATTTAAACAGATAATGACGACCAGCTGGCAGGGAGGAACCTCACTGGGAACCATGCCGTTGTCAGTGTCCATGGACAGCGGGGTGTGTGCTGTTTGGTACACACTCCCTATACACTCCCAGTTTGCTAACATTCCTCAGAAATATATGAGAGGAACCTCACCAGTGCACCTTACCACGTTGTCATTAATGTTTATTAAGTTCCCCTCGGGCTCCTCTGTTCCGTGACCAGCTCTCCAACCACCCACGTTACATACAGTAGCGCTGCAACTTCCACCATATTCGTCGTTTCTGAATCCAATAGAGGAGTCCTTTGTATCATGGCCAGGGAAAGGGAAAGTGTTCGAACGCAGGCCTTACGAGAGTGTGGCACGACTCCACGCAATGGAGGACGCATGTGATGCCGTCCACACAGATGAATGCCAGGGGTGGATCTGCTATGCCACGTGTTGTTTCCCCCCGTTGTTTGGAAATTGCGGGCTTCAATATGGTGGTTTACGTATCCAAACACATCAATTGTCTGGAACAAAGTCCCTGAGGTCCTCGAGCCGGACAGACGCGGGACGCGGCGAGATCTGTTCAGCATTCTCGGTTCAGCTGAACACTTTGTACTGCAGTAACGAATAAAGATCTACAGTATTTTGTTCCCTGTGTGTATCTGTGCACTGATTTTCAGTGACATTTACAAATAATTACTGAGTTTTGCTCTGCATTATGTAAAAATACATTTCCGATGTCAGGGATAACCCCTAGAAAGCGCCATGCGCCCTGAGACTTTTGTTTGTAGTTCTTTTTAGTTTAACTCCATTTCCCAGTGTGCAACTTGGTCAGGTGACATGGGCGCTCACCTGAACCGAGTTGGTTATAAGTTTCTGTATACATAGTCTGTTTAAGTTTCAGTTCGTGGTCTTGCATCTGTTAAGTTAATCCCAGTAAATGTTGGTCAAGTTTAGTTAATGGTTCCTTGTGATGATTCGTGTTCTGGTTTATTTTTACATCAAGTTACTTGTTTGTTTTACTTTGATTATTATTATTAAATAAAAACATCATTCTCAAGAACAACGAGACCTCTGCGTTTATGCCTCGCAAACACCCGAAACATGACAGAATGCAAGACCATAACAGAGGCATAGTGGAGGAGTCTCCCCTAGAGATTTTTTTTGGGGGGGGCTATGATGTTTGAGGCTTGGGAAGCCGACGCGGAGAACGGGAGGAATACCAAGCGGCCTAGCGGCAAACAGCGAGGAAGAGCAAGGAGAAGGAGATCTGGCAGGGGAGCGCAGGTCAAGACGGAGCAGGAGCTGCTGAGAGAGCAGCTAAACTGGGATGGCTGCCGGCTGGCAATACGACGCACGTTGTTCCAAAATGGCGCAGCTCGGGGTGACGTGAGTCCCCGCAACCACTGGAGGGTAAAGACCAGGAGGTCTATGTTTGGCGGGGACCAGGGTGCAGAGGCGCCCCACACCGAGTGTCAGGGGAGAACGGAGTGTGAATGGGACATGCAGGAAGGAGCAGCCTCCCAGCTTGCATGGAGCAGCTTTGGACGGAGCACCAAAAGGAATGAAGGGCCCATTCGTGACCTGCAGGAGCAGGTAGCCACGCTCCAAGGGTTGCTAACGCAGCTAAGCCTCAGGGAAGGCCCAGACCTGCCAGCCAGCCTCACTAGACGCCCAGAACTGCCAGCTCCTTTCTCCTATGTAAGGGACGACGACAGCGAGTTCCTGTACTGGCCGTTCAGTGACGACGATGACAGTGAGCTCTTCTACCCGCTGTATAGCGATCACAGCGAAGGCGAGCTCTGCAGCGGCGATGAGGACGACGAGCTCCTGTACCGCGCCGCTCCTGCACCGCGCTGCAGGGGACTGCGAGTTTCCTCCGCCACCACCGGCATGCAGCGAGGAGGACAGCAAGCTGCCGCCGCTGCAAAGCGCCGCTGAGGACGGCGAGGTTCCTCCGCCGCCGTTCTGCTTCGTCGAGGACAGCGAGCTTCCTCCGCTGCCGCCATCTCACATCGAGGAGGACAGCGAGCTTCCTCCGCTGCCAGTCTTCATCGAGGGTGACAGCGAGCTTCCTCCGCCGCCGTTCTACGTAGAGGAAGACAGCGAGCTTCCGCTGCCATTGTCTCGCATCGAGGAGGACAGCGAGCTTCCTCCACCTCTGTCGACATGCAGCGAGGAGGACAGCGAGCTGCCTCTGCTTCCTCCGCCGCCGTTCTGCACCGAGGAGGACGGCGAGCTTCCTCCGCCGCCGCGCTGCATCGAGGAGGACAGCGAGCTTCCTCCGCCGCCAGTCTGCATCAAGGAGGACAGCGAGCTTCCTCCACTGCACTGCCGCCGCCCTGCATCAAACAGAACAGTGAACTTCCTCCACCACCCTGCTGTGACGGCGGTCTCTGGGATTTCACTCCAGTCCCGGTTCAAAAGGCGGGGGGGATTTTGCCTGCCCGACTTGCCCTGCCACCCTGCCCAGAGGTTAAAATATTCAGACATTGGACCCTGTGGGGGATGCCCTGGACCTCCTGTGGCGCCCCGGAGCTGCGCCCTTTGAGGGGGGGGGGTTCTGTCAGGGATAACCCCTAGAGGGCGCCCTGAGACGTTTGTTTGTAGTTCTTTTTAGTTTAACTCCATTTCCCAGTGTGCAACTCGGTCAGGTGACATGGGCGCTCACCTGAACCGAGTTTGTTATTAGTTTCTGTATACATAGTCTGTTTAAGTTTCAGTTCGTGGTCTTGCATCTGTTAAGTTAATCCCAGTAAATGTTGGTCAAGTTTAGTTAATGGTTCCTTGTGATGATTCGTGTTCTGGTTTATTTTTACATCAAGTTACTTGTTTGTTTTACTTTGATTATTAATATTAAATAAAAACATCATTCTCAAGAACAACGAGACCTCTGCGTTTATGCCTCGCAAACACCCGAAGCGTGACATCCGAGCTTTCCAAGCGATGAACATGGAATTATTTTTTCTGCTGATTTTTTTTTTGGAACCTGCAATGTTGAGGCCCAAAACACACACAAACACTTCTGATGGTAGTGTTTAGAACTGATCACATCAGTGTGTATTTGATGCTGTGGAAGAGATAAGCATGTAATAGCAGTTTTGAGACAGTTTAGAATGTTGGAAATTAAACTTTAAAAGATGAAAGAGATTTTGTTGTTGTTGTTACAGTATTTGTTAGCTTTTCTAGCTTCAACACCCTCACAGCTAACACAGGTACAAAACACTAGAGATGGATTCAGTGACAGAAATCTATTTTTTTCAACATTTCTTAATTGATCTATGTTTTCATTTGAATGTTGTCATTCCTCTATTATCCTACAGGTGGCACTCTAAACTTTTCACACCCAGGCAGGCGGCACAGCATCCGGTGAGGTAGGAGGACATTATGTGCTAAGTATGTTTAGACCTGTAGCAAAATCTAAAAAAAAAAAAAAAATTATATATATATATACACGTGGACAAAATTGTTGGTACCCTTCGGTCAATGAAAGAAAAACTCACAATGGTCACATAAATAACTTTAATCTGACAAAAGTAATAATTTAAAAAAATTATATGAATGTTAACCAATGAAAGTCAGACATTGCTTTTCAACCATGCTTCAACAGAATTATTTAAAAAAATAAACTCATGGAACAGGCCTGGACAAAAATGATGGTACCCCTAGAAAATACTGAAAATAATGTGACCAAAGGGACATGTTAATTCAAGGTGTGTCCACTAATTAGCATCACAGGTGTCTACAATCTTGTAATCAGTCAGTGGGCCTATATATAGGGCTCCAGGTCGTCACTGTGTGGTTTGGTGACATGGTATGTACCACACTCAACATGGACCAGAGGAAGCGAAGGAAAGAGTTGTCTCAGGAGATTCGAAAGAAAATTATAGATAAGCATGTTAAAGGTAAAGGCTATAAGACCATTTCCAAGCAGCTAGATGTTCCTGTGACTACAGTTGCACATATTATTCAGAAATTTAAGATCCATGGGACTGTAGCCAACCTCCCTGGACGTGGCCGCAGGAGGAAAATTGATGACAAATCAAAGAGACGGATAATCCGAATGGTAACAAAAGAGCCCAGAAAGACTTCTAAAGAGATCCAAGGTGAACTTCATGCTCAAGGAACATCAGTGTCGGATCGCACCATCCGTCGTTGTTTGAGCCAAAGTGGACTACATGGGAGACGACCAAGGAGGACACCATTGTTGAAAACAAATCATAAAAAAGCCAGACTGGAATATGCCAAACTACATGTTGACAAGCCACAAAGCTTCTGGGAGAATGTCCTATGGACAGATGAGACAAAAATGGAACTTTTTGCCAAGGCACATCAGCTCTATGTTCACAGATGGAAAAATGAAGCATATCAAGAAAAGAACACTGTCCCTACTGTGAAACATGGAGGAGGCTCTGTTATGTTCTGGGGCTGCTTTGCTGCATCTGGCACAGGGTGTCTTGAATCTGTGCAGGGTACAATGAAATCTCAAGACTATCAAGGGATTCTAGAGAGAAATGTGCTGGCCAGTGTCAGAAAGCTGGGTCTCAGTCGCAGGTCATGGGTCTTGCAACAGGACAATGACCCAAAACACACAGCTAAAAACACCCAAGAATGGCTAAGAGGAAAACATTGGACTATTCTAAAGTGGCCTTCTATGAGCCCTGACCTCAATCCTATTGAGCATCTTTGGAAGGAGCTGAAACATGCTGTCTGGAAAAGGCACCCTTCAAACCGGAAACAACTGGAGCAGCTTGCTCATGAGGAGTGGGCCAAAATACCTGCAGAGAGGTGCAGAAGTCTCATTGACAGTTACAGGAATCGTTTGATTGCAGTGATTGCCTCAAAAGGTTGTGCAACAAACTATTAAGTTAGGGGTACCATCATTTTTGTCCAGGCCTGTTCCATGAGTTCATTTTTTTTTATAATTTCGTTGAAGCATGGTTGAAAAGCAATGTCTGACTTTCATTGGTTAACATTCATAGAATTCTTATTTATTATTACTTTTGTCAGATTAAAGTTATTTCTGTGACCATTGTGAGTTTTTCTTTCATTGACCGAAGGGTACCAACAATTTTGTCCACGTGTGTATATATAGTATTCCCGATACTGACAGAATTGCGATATAAATGGTATCGACACCGAGGTATCGTGATGAGATCGTATCAGATGCTCCCTGGTGAGTCACATCCTCCCTCAACACTCTCAACTGATTGAAAAGATTTATGAAATCTCTTTCTATTTCAACCTTCTCATTAACGCATATGTGGTTGAGAGGGCTCACACACACACACACACACACACACACACACACACACACACACACACACACACACACAGATGGGCTGTCCTGAGACATGGTTCTGCTCAGAGGAACTCCCTCGTCTGTTTATTGTCTGTTTATTGTTCCAGAGTGTTTGTGTATCTCTGTCGTTGTGTCGTTGTGCTAATGGATTATTGTGTTTGTTCTCATGAGGTTGTTTGTCTTTTGTTTATTTTTCCCACCATGAATCCAAACAAGAGTCCCTTATCTCACATTAGCGACGCTTTTTCCCAATTAGGCAGCTGACAGAGGGCTAATTAATTTAGGATTAATGAGGTTTCGGGCTTGGCGATTGTTCATTAGTAAAAGTAACATAACACAAAACAACACAACACACAGTCGGCTGCAATGGGGTCCACATAACTAAATGTTTTTTAAATGTAAAACACTAGTTTGGGAATTCTGCACCGTTTGAACAGAGTCGATCACATTTTAATCTTTTCAATGACATTTGATTCATTTGATTCGCTTTAGATTTAATCAGAGTGATTTACTGATTTGTTCTTTGTTATTTCTCATTAGTTACAAAAAGAAAGAATGAAAGAAAAGAAAAGAAAAAAAAGAAAGTTTAGAAGTGTTTGTCCAAACCTGTTGAATTCAGGTGTTTCAATCAATCCGTCCCCCCTCAACCCCAGTGAAGGACAATCTTAATACTTCAGCATCATACCAAGACATCTTGGACAATGTTGTACTTTTTATTAACTTTGTGCCAACAGTTTGCGTATAAATTCCTTTTTTGTTTTGATCGTCGCTGTTCACAGTTTATCCCTCGTTTGCGTGTCTGGTTTATTCACCCTGCGATCGGACGCCGCCGCCTTCTGAGCGACACGTTTCAGCAAAACACACTCCGCTAAAGAACCCAGAGCTTTCA
The DNA here is from genome assembly GCA_030347435.1 of Clarias fuscus. Lineage (NCBI taxonomy): Eukaryota > Metazoa > Chordata > Actinopteri > Siluriformes > Clariidae > Clarias > Clarias fuscus. Next base: position 869,307 of record CM059226.1, on the reverse strand, counting down.
CGGCCATTTAAAGTGACCAAAGATCACAGATTATCAGCACTCTGAAGTGAACCCACACGCACACACACACACACACACACACAGCTGACTGACTCCTCCACAGAAAAGCACACACACACACACACACATTATAGTCTCCATAGTAACCTGGACGTTAATGATGCTGGCGGAAAGCCTCAGGTCTCGCCTCCTGCTCGAACCCGGCCTTTAAAACCGTCTGAACTCGACAATAAAGTCTGGTGGCGTTTTACTGTACACACACACACACACATGCGCGCGCGCGGCTCGTTAATCATGCGGAGGATGTTCCTGTAATATTAAACTCATATCTCGCTCGAACACCGTCCTTCCACTGGCCTTAACGTTCACCTGGCAGGATTTATTGCTCTCAGATAAAATTTATCTCTAATTCCATAAGCATCAAGTGCAACTCGGTTAATATAATGGAACTTTTTTAAAATATATATATATATATATATATATATATATATAAAACATGCAGAGTGTAAAAGCTGCAGAAGTGACGCATTCAGAAATTTCAATCA
>CM059226.1:828762-866262 GCA_030347435.1 Clarias fuscus | reverse complement strand
TGTGTTAATTCGTTCTTATGCCGTATGTAAGAATCCTGACAGCGATGTGTGAAAAATTACTTTAAAGTGCAAATAAACGAATAAAGCAGAAAGGAGGAATAAAGATATAAACAGTATATACAGTATATTTATATATATATTTGGTCGGTATATATTTGGTTAATTCTCTATAACAGCAGCTCTGTAAATGCGCAGATTTATATTCAAGCGCTTGCTCTGTTACGTTATGGTTTCCATAGCAACCACTCATCATGTGAAGTCTTACTGTAAACGTCTCTAAGTAATCGAGTCTCGCTCTGCTTTTGTTGTCATGTAGCGTTACGTGTAAACATTTTTTTTTAATCCTACACACATTTTAAGCAGCAACATTTGTGTGTGTGTGTGTGTGTGTGTGTGTGTGTGTGTGTGTGTGTGCGTGTGTGTGTGTGGGAAATAAAAGCCTGAGCTAGCACATGCAGTAAGGATGGAGATATTTATAGCCACGAATGACATCTGGGCTCCGCCCAGCACAACCTGAGACACACACACACACACACACACACACACACACACACACACACACACACACTTAGACTACAAGACAGAGCAAGATCTCACACGCAGTATGTTTTATTTTCTCAATACATCACTCGTCCACCGTGCAGGTCCCTCTGAGTAGGCTGTTACCATAGCAACGGAACATTTAATCCATAATGAGTGCATTAATATAAACCCGCTCTTATAAAACCCAATCAGAAGTGATGTAACAGTTAGCAGCTAGCTCGAGCTAGCCATGCGCTAGAAGGAAACCTAATGAGCGGCGGACTCACCACGTGCAGGATTTTATTCTCCGTCTCGTAAACAGTGCAGTCCTACAGGAGAGAGCAACACAGGATGGTCAGGTTAAAGGGCTTGAACATGACACACACACACACACACAATTTATAATAAAAAATATTTTTAAAGCGGCCATCTGGAAGGTTGCCCCCTGCTGTCTGTTAACTTAATAACGTCTATGGTAATAATAAACATTCTGGTCGGACTTTTATTTATTTAAAATATTACACATGTTTATTTAAGGGGCGGGGCCTAATTCTGGAACAGAAAAATGTCAACAGAAATTTAAAAAAAGGTTCCTGATAGTTTGCATTGTTACAAGTCACTTTATAAAATGAATAGCATTCGATAGTAATAAGTTTAGAAATCAGAGTTACAATTAAATAAAAGTTCACATTAAAAACATGACAGACCGCACCTTTAATCTTCACTGCACTATAATTTCTTATATACATGGTACGAGTTATTAAAATAAAATAAATATAAGTATAACATTATTTAATTAAATAGAAATTGGCACTATTTAAATTATTAAAATTAATATTTTACGTTTTTAATTAATAAGTCAAACATTTTTTAGTCGTTTGTATGAAATTAAACATATTTTAAAGTTTAATTTAAGTAAATCTTTTTTTTTAATGATGTCAACAAACCCAGGGTCAATAAATTCACTCACACACACACACACACACATATACACACACACACAGTCAATAAACTGTCAACATGTACATCATAACTATATAGATGTTAAAAAATCTTTTATAAAATAAAACAACAGCGTTCAGTGTTCTGTTAAACCGCAAACTGCGATTTGACTTCAAAAAGAAAAAGATGTAAATGTGCTGAAACTCAACAAGCTGGGAGTGTCACAGTGGGTGTGGCCTAATATTCTAATGAGGAAGTTTGATTGACAGCCTTATGTCTGAGGTTCCACCAGTGAAGCAATTAATCAAGATCCATGTAGCAACACGCTGTTAATGTTACACTGTAACTACGCTCGCTAAGTTAGCATCACTGGCTACATTAGCATTGTCTTACTAGCTTAGCCTTGGATTCGCTCGATTGGATTTCTCCAGGTCAATTCTGGTTTAGGCCAAACGTTTTGAGTTCAGCCACCTGATTGGGTATTATATTAACTAAACACAGTTTAGCTCCGCCCACTTTCCCTGGAAAGAAGGAAGAATTGAATAGCTTTTTTAAGGAAAACGGCACTGGGAAGTGACCTATAGGTGGCAGTAATGCAACATACCGCATACCAATCGCCATAAAACAAGAAACAAGAAAGAAACAGAACTTTTGTACTTTTACTTGGAACACATTTAAATGAAGGACTTTTACTTTTACTGGAGTCGTACGTCACCTGGAGATCTTTACTTAAACTCACGTACAGGGTTTGTGTACCTCACACACACACACACACACACACACACACACACACACACACACACACACACTTCTGCTTTTATCAGATTATAATATTGAATGGAACAGAACTGAAGCAGGAAGCGTAATGATCTGAGTGGAGGACGGGGGACGGGGGGACGGAGGACGGGCGCTTGGCCTGGAGTTTCGACTCAGATTAGCGACACGTCTCGGCCTCCTGCTCCGTAATCTGGCGGGGATTAAACACAGGATTTAGAGGAGTTTAGTGTTTAAAACTCGCTGATCTTTCCAGTTCTGCTCTCTGTGACTGTGTGTGTGTGTGTGTGTGTGTGTGTGTGTGTGTGTGTGTCTCACAGTGACACATTCCCTGTAACATCGCAGTGTTTTATTCCTCTCGCACCACAACGATTCACCAGCACTTAATCAAAGAAAATCGCAGCTTGTCATGTGACTGAGAAACGGCACACAAGCGTCGTGACCTCCGACTGTCACAAAGCCTTGACACTGGAGACGCCTTCCGCTAATCTTTCACAAACGCGTCACTCATTACTTCATCGTACCGAGGATTATTTCGTCTGTTTGTTAGTCGGCGCATCGTGCACTACACACGTCCCTGTGAATCAGCTGTTGCTATGGAAACCATAACATATCTGAGCGAGTGCATTATTATAAACCTGAGCTTCTGTCAAAGCTGCGGAGAATTGTTCAACACCTTCTGACCAATCAGAACGCAGGATTCAAAGCACCAAATGTGAGTTGTGTAACTGCTGATTATGTGTTTGATAAACAACTGAAAGCTTTTAAATTCCGCATAAGCTAACATGTGGGCGTGGTCAGGCAGCTGCTCTCTCCTCTGTACTGCAGACGGCACAGACCGACTCTCACCCACGCGTGTCATTAACCACTGGACAACACCTGGGACACGCCCAGTCATACAGATAGATACACGTCACAGTGCTGTTACTGTCTGTCATCATCACTCGTGGAATAACGTCTCTCGTCCAATCAGATTCTTTACTCAGACCTAACTGCTGTCACTCACTCACTCAGCGTCTACACGCTGACTCTATTCAGGGTCACGGGGGGCGGAGCCTATCCCAGGAAACTTACACGACGATGGAGGGGACACTCTGGACAGGGTGCCAATTCATCGCATGGCACATGCACACAGACACACACACACACACACACACACACACACACACAATCATTCACACACTACAGGCAATTAGCCTAATCTGCATGTCTTTGGACTGTGGGAGGAAACTGGAGAACCCGGAGGAAACCCACCAAGCACGGGGAGAACATGCAAGCCCCAGGACTCGAACCTGGACCCTGAAGGTGCGAGACGACAGCGCTAATCACTACACCACCCTGCCGCCCTCCTAACTGTTGTATGATATTTATTTACGAGTGCTGGAAATGTTGGCTCTTTGCAGTAAAACACTTTGTTCAATAATAACGGTTCTTAATTTACAGCGAATGTTTAATCACCGATGAAATGTCCAGGTAAATAATATAAAGATATTTCTTACAAAAACATTTACTCGTCTCCAATCAATATAAAATGTGCTGCGTGAGAAAAAATAACAAACATTTTTTCATTTTCTTTTTCAATTATAACAGGTAAAGTCACAAGACAAGAGATTTTATTCTCCGCTCTGCTGAACTGCACACACTCCGTCTCTCCCTCTTTCCTCCCACCTGCCACTTCTGTGTGTTTCTGACACACACCGAGCCGCTGCCGCTGCTGCTGGCCCACTTCTTCTCTCTCTCTCTCTCTCTCTCTCTCTCTCTCTCACACATGCACACCGTTCCCACGGGACGCCATGTTCAATCCCATCCTGCCTCTCCTGTATCCAGTACTCTTATCCTCTCGGGATGTGTTACAGGAAGCTGGAGGAAGAGGAATTTAAGTTTTTTCTTCCTTTTCTGCAGACACGATCTCTGAGTAGTGTTTTAAAGAAAACTCCCATCTTTGGGATGCTGTTGCGGTTACTATAGCAACAGTGACATGTACAGCAAACACGCCACAGAAAAAACAAATACTCCAGAGACGATACGAGGACATTAGTGGAAGGAGTCTCCAGTGTCAAATTATACTGTAACAGTCAGAGGTAAAGCTGTAGGATTAAGATCTAAGAGCAGGTTTAAGAAGAGTTTTGAGGTTTTTTAGCACACACACACACACACACACACACACACACACACACACACACACACACACACACACACACATACTTACCTGCTGTACGATGGTCGTAAGCTCGAGACACAGCTGGATCACGTTGTTCCTCGTCACTGAGTAATCCGTTACCGCGGCGAAGGGCGACCTGAAAAAGAAGTAGCACCTGGAATTAACCATTAGATCATTCTTAACCCCGGACCCTCTGGATGGAAAGCGTGTGTGTGTGTGTGTGTGTGTGTGTGTGTGTGCAGGACAAACTCCAAATTATTGCATAGTATGCGCTTCCTAATACCTAGAACTAATTAAGGAATTAAGGTTTCAAGGAGGCTCCCTTAATTAATAAATGCTCAATTAAAGAACTCGTTCTGTACAGAGCGTATGTCTCTACTGTATGTACTGTATGTATTGTCTGTGTGAATGTGTGTGATGCAAACTCCAAGATTTTGGTTCTTCTTGAATGGAGAATGCCTGGGTTCCAAGAACCAGAACCAGAACCAGAACCAGACGAAAGGGAAGCTTATCAGGGAGGGTATCCGGGTTCCAAGTAGAACTTTTATACTAAGTACAGATCTTTTGCAGTCACATGACCCTGACGTCAGTCACAACAGCAGACAGCAGAAGCGCCGTCACCCGACATCAGGCTACTGTGTATTTTCATTAGTAATTCAGTTCGAGGTGGATTTCAGAAACAACAATAACAGATGAATTGATGACCGACTGGATCACCTGATGCTTCGTCACACTGATGATCGAGTAACCGAGCGACTTCTGTCCTGCTGGTTATTTTCATTTGCAGTGTGTCGTGGTGTGACTTCGTGACTTGTTCAGAAAAGAACCAAGTGTGTGAAAATGGATGAAGAAGGTAATAAGGATGATAATTAGCACAGGCTTGATTTGTTATCGGAACCTCAAACGCTGTACAAATATGGGATTCCTCCTGGATTTGGTGGCATTTGTTAACATTAGCGTCAGCGTTAGCTAATTCAGTGCTTCTGTCGTAAATGAGGCGATGCTGTGGAACTAACACTGACTTTACAAGCTTTCTAATTAATACCTCCAGTAACTAACGGTCCCAGGGGTCGAATCCTAAACAGCATTAAACAGAAACCTAGTGCGCGATGTCGATCAGGGCTTAGAGAGGGATTTGGGATTCAGCCTCGTGTTAGACGCTAGTTAGCTTTGTAGCTGAGCGTTAGCCGTGAACAGAACGACGCGGGCGGTTCAGAGGCGATTCAGAAGGACTTGGAAGTGATTAGTGCAGAGACGTGAGGCGTGTTGTTTAAGACGACATGACGTTATCAGACGTGTGTTGTTGCTGAAAGTGCTTCTGTGACTGGGTGTGAATGTGGGCGTGGTCAGGCAGCCGCTCTCTCCTCAGTACTGCGGACCGTACGGACCCACTCTCACCCACGGTTAGTGTCATTAACCACTGTACAACACCCGGGACACGCCCAGTCACACGTACAGTTACACATCACAGTGCCGTTACTGTCTGTTATCAGCACTCGTGGAATGACGCCTCTCGTCCAATCAGATTGCTCGTCGGAACGAACAGTTGTATAGTAGGAAATAACCTCAGGACCTGATGTCTACTGAATGGAGGTAGAGCATGTGAATATTTTAGAAGAAAAACAGACTCATTATTTTATTATAATAAAATCTGTATGGTCTATTAGTCATCATGTGCGTCAGGTTTTGTTCAGCTGGCAATATCGTGCTTAAGGTCAGGTGCGAGAGGACAAGATGTGCAGTGCTCACTGTATCTCAGTCGTTTCTGTTCTCGGTCAGGATTCCACGTAGAACCTTTATTTTGAATAAACTAAGAGCACTTAAATAATAAAACAACTTTTTTTTTGGCATTGACGCACATGAAGCTACGAACCCAAACACCTCGCCGCCCCGGCCGGGATTGTCTTTGCTGCAAATGTTTGCGCCGCTCAGATGTTTACCCCGGGGGCTGAGAGTCTCATCCTGTACTGCGCTTAAAGTCTTCTGTAAATGTCAATCGCTTTTACACCTTCATTCAGCAGAATGTCAACACGAGTGCTTATGAAGGCTCTCTGGAGACATACGGCAAACTGCTGGATCCGCAAAGAACCCTGAGACACCAAAAAATACTTCCTCTGGTCTCTGGGGTTACAGAGGGTCGAGTCAGATTTATAGACAGACGCGGCTGTTTTTAACCGCAGTTATGCACGGTTAGGGTTTTAAAACATGCATTTCTAAATGCATTATGTGTTATAGTGAGTCTTTGAACAAAAATCATAAGTTACTTCACGCTAATTCATTTAGTTGATTAAACCCTGAATAACAGAACAGTTTAGACTGAAACTGAGCTCCTCTGATTTTAGCATTATAATGCATCATAACCTTGTTAATAATGAAAACGTCTTAAATAGTCATAAAGTGTCGTACATTCATTAATTCATTCTCTAGCGCTTATCCTGTAAGGAGGAGCTTGGAGCCTATCCTAAGAGACTTTGGGATCTAAGAGGGGTAAACCCTGGACAGGGTGCCAACCCATAGCAGAACACACACACACACACACACACACACACACACACACACACACACACACACACACACACTCACACAGCGTGGATAATTTGGGAACGCCTTTTAGCCTAATCTGCACATTTTTGGACTGTGGGAGGACACAGGAGTACCTGGAGGAGAAAGGGACACGGAAGAACATGCGCACACACACACACACACACACACACACACACACACCGGAGGGAGGCTCGCACCCTTGATGCTGGAGATGCGAGGCCGCATTGCTAACCACTACACCACTGTGCCACTTTAGTGTCATATATACTTTTATAAATAAATATACTAATGACTGTAGAGCCGCGTTATTAACCTATTTATGGTTTATTACACTCGCTATATAGTTCATTCATTTCATAGACAGCATCCTGGAAAATAATTAAAATATATTCTAATAAAAAAAGAAATCACACCATGGAAAATAAATAAAATACCTAAACACCTGAACTAGCATACTGTACCTCTTCTAGCGCTTGCTAATTACAATTCAATTCACAATTAGCCTCAGATCAGACTTGTCATATTAAGGTCATCACTAGAACTAGGTTGAGATGTATGGCTGAGAACGAGCCGGAGATGACGGCGTTGACGCTCGCGCTTCATCTCGAATGACGTCTTCGGTGCCGCGCTCGTCCTCCAGACCCAGTTTCCTGTCTTCCCGCAGGTGCTTGAAAAAAAAATGTGGGTCGTTTGTATTGAGGTTGTGCTCTATATATTCAGGAACATTGACTTTTCTCCCTGTTTAACTTCTGTACATCTTTAAATACTCCAACCTGCAGGGCTGAGGAGCTTACAAACGCTCCAGAGACCTCATGTTCTGCCTCTTCTGCTTCTTCTAAACTCACAAGTCATGCTAGCGTTCAATCATCACCGTCATGTGATCAGCGGCAACGGGAACACGGAGAACATTAAAGACGAATCCAAGCTCTCGCATGTCTCATGGAGCGTTGAATCTCTTTCCCAGCTGCCTTACAGCACTTGTTCCTCAAATTGCTCCCGGATAAACCGAGCGCGTACGAAAGGAGTAGATTGTTTGTATTCTATAGAGGATGGAAAAACATACATTTATGCCTCTTCCAGCTGAGTGAGAAAGGCAATAACAAGTGCAGCACACTGGATAAGTAGAAAGGGGATTCGGAACATGGCAGGAACGAACACCAAATCATTTTAACACTCGCCGTGAATAAAAATGAAGCCTTTTGCGTATCTGCGCTTTTCCCGATGCCACAGCGTCACGTGTACAAAAAAAAAAAAAAAAACTGCCAAAGGCTCCTTCATCCAAGGAGAGTCTGACAGCCGGCCGAGGAGACGGACAGACGCTGGCATCTCAAGATTTCTCCAAATGTGACCTGAAGATGCAATCAGGGGGAAAAAATAATAAGAGACGGAAAGATGGCAGCGAGTGACGGCGAGAAAGAGACAGACAGACAGACAGAGAGAGAGAGAGAGGGAGAGAGAGACTAAAAAGGTGACAACGACAAAGAGGGAGAACAAAACAATTCACTAAGAGGACGAGCTGCTGGGAATCATCTAATAAAGGACGTAGTGAGCAAAGACGAGCGGAATAACTGATGGAGTGATGAAGAAAGAATAAGTGAAAGAACAAAAATGATTGAACTGCTACGAGACCAATAAACTCAAATCCTGATCTGGACTTACATGGTGTTTATAACACGTTCATAAGCATGACATAGATCTGTAATAAATGAGTGCATAAGGATTTATAAGGTTTAACACAAAACTTAGCTGTTTGTGTTTGTGTGTGTGTATGTGTGAGTGTGTGAGAGAAAAATAGAAAGAAAGAAAGAAAGAGCGAGAGAAAGAAGAATGACCATTGTTTCACTGTTTAAAGCCAGTCTGCATACAGCGTATATAACGCCTTCGTAATCCTTTCATAGATTCCTTATGAAGCACCTCTGCAAAATTTACAGTACAAATAGTTTATGATAAAACTCACGTGAGACACGGACATCAATTCTTTGGACCATCTTTTTTTTTTTTTTACAGGTGACCCGAACAGGACCTTTATAACACCTTTATAAGCACTGCAAAAATGGTTATAAAGATGTTATTAAAAAAAAAAGCACCGCTGTCACATTTTAAGACATTAGTTTGATATCACAATCATATAGCACCACCTGTCCCTGTCATGACATGACACCAATCATTGATGGGCTAGAATAAGCATGAAAAAATGTCTATGTGTATCGTCATTAATGGCTTATGTAGGTATTATGTAGCTCTATGAACACTGAGTTCAGTAAGTGTTTACATGAGTTTATACAGTAGGAGCGATGAGCCTCTGACACGAGTAAGACATTTTGGTCACAATTTACTGTATGTGATGGAGAAGTACACTACACAGAGGCTTCATAACACGTTCATAAGCAGTACAGTTAACATGCTAGCCGAAAGACAGACAGCAATGTGTAATCCTTTTAGACAGCATGCTAACAGCAGACGCCTGAAAATGGAGCCAGAAGAATCCCCACCCTAGAAACCAAGTGGGTGGGATCTGTTGCCCAGGTAACCGTCAATCACTTTGGTACACTATCCAATCAGCACGTTGCCAGTCATTTCTGTAAACTTGAACTGGTGTAATTGTTTTGTTCCTGTCGCCCCCACATGGGTTGGAGGGTAAGACAGGGTGCGAGTGACAGCACAGTAACAAAATATTAGTTAAAAATAATAATAATTATAATAATAATGTCGCATATTAATAGATAAATGTCACAATATTAATTAGCTGAATTCAAAACAAACTGGTCATAAAAGGGAGTGAATACTGCATTCCTTAAAACACTGAATAAATTCACTTCAAATTTGTTAATTGTGATTTTTTTTTCTTTTTTCTAGAGCCGTGTGTTGTGGTTATAAACAGCCAAATATAAACTCTAAACAGCAGTCTTAAAATACAGATTGAAGATGTTCTCTCTCTTTTTACATCATTTAGGAAGCTGCCTGTTGTATTCCTGTACCTTCACTGACAGAAGAGAAAAGCGGATCCTTAAATAAACCCATTGAGCTTCACACCTCATTCTGTACGATGCAGTACGCTAACACACATGACATTAGCGCCAGTAAGTGTTATCCTGCGCAACATCGTGGTTTCCTCTTCTGAGCGACGTGCAGTAAAAAGGTTCTAAAGCTCTTAGATTCAGTGCCAGGACTGAGTGTTCCAGGAGTCACAATCTTTCCAGCAGAGCTCCAATTAGCTAATGAGAGCTAGCGACAGAGCCCCGCGCCCCCGCACCCATCATGCTCTGATGAAGAATGAGAGACACGGTGAGAGCCCGAGCGCTTCCAGCGCTGCAGCCAGCAGCCAAATGCCTTCTCGCTCACGCCCACATGGGCAACCGGGGACATCAGGTCAATTAGTGCTGATTACCCCATCACAGACGTTTACCCCTGCATTACTGCTCTAACGCGGAGGTCCGGCTAGTTTGGGTTAAAACAGGAAATTTCCCCACATCACACTGGGAACAGGAAACTGGGACGGGAACTTTTAAATCCAGTGACGTTGAGGGATTTTTCTCCAAATTTAAACCAATACTTTCCGGACTAACTCAGGTGTGTAAATGTTCACTGTCCAGGCGTCTGCACTTCATTAACATACCACTCTTTAATTCTGGACGGATTCTGGATTCTGATTGGTCAAAACGTGCTGCTCTTAATTCAATTAAGAATATCATCACACACTGGGCTCTGAGGTTATGGATTTACCCGTGGACTAAAAGACGTGTGTGGGGGCTCAACAGTCCCCCTATATAAAGCACCACGAACCACCCACAAGCCGATAGCTTTGAATAATTTGAGATTTGCTACGACAATTAGCGACAACTTTTTGAGGAGGGTCAAATTTATTATTTTTTTGATGGCTACAATTTTTCTTTAAACAAACTCTTACAAAATTCTGTTTTTAGGCTCTCGAGGTTGGGAACAGTTTCAGGTAGGTGGGAAAGCCCCCGAACTAACCATGTACGAGAACATTAAATAGAAACAGATTAATATATGAAATGTCATTCTTTAATAAATAGGAAACTGTCCGCATTGGCAGACTGCGTCCTGAGTTAAAATTTTCTTCGAGCCGAGGGCCAAATGTAATGTTTGTGTTAAGATTCAGATCTCTAAACATGCAGTCACTGTATATATGGGGAAAAAAAGCTATTTAAAATTTCCATAACATTCCAATAATAGGTTGGGTTGTTTTTTTTGGATTTTTCCCAGATGTTTCTTCCTAATTTAGTCGTGTAAAATTCCTCCCCGTCAGTAGGGGTGAACCACGTGACGCCAACCGACCGCATCTTTTCGAACTGCTCGCTCACGCACTGTTGGGTTGGAGGCGGAGTAACACACTTGGAGGACGGCGCTATCCGCTCCTTCCACTCCTGATTGGCTGTAGAGGCGTGTTTAACGTGGGAGCTCTAAGTACCTCTCATCCCTCCCCTCTGAGAGAGCTCGGCCAATCAGCTGTCTCTATACCTCCGGCTGCGAGAGGTTACAGCATCACTCGCGATCTCCGTATGCTAGGGCGAGCACTGCACCACTGCGCCACTCGGAGGCCCCTTCAAAAATATGTTTTGTCAGTTTTCAGTAACTACGTTATACATGTGAACAGTTTGATCTTTGATGGCTTGTACTGTATATTTCCGTGTATTGAACAACAATCTTTAATCAATCCTTAGTGAACCTTTATTTGCACGCTGCTGGGCTGTGGATGACTGTGGAAGTCTCCGGTCGCGCCGTCACACCGGGCTCTCAGTTTGGGTTTTTTACAGCCCTCACCTCAGGCTGCTGCAGAAATATTTGCTCTAATGACCGTTTTTCTCTCTCATAGAGGTGCTTCATAGTACTGCTTTTTAATATTGCTTAGAAACATCTGAGACTGGTACAAACTGGTTGTAAAGTTCCTGCAGGAACAATAAACATACACTATATGAATCTATATATTGATCTGTGAAGTTTTTCATAGGTTTTCATAGTCTACTTCGCTTTTTTCTGGAGGAAGCCATGCTGTGCCTCACACTCTATCTATATACGGCATACTATCAACTTGATGGGTTCCATTGAGTGATGTGTATGGCCACGCCCACCTCGCGGGAAAAGGGAGCTGGATTACTGGTATAATAATTATTCTTGTTTATCAGAAAAGCGGTCCACCATTCAGTGATGTCTGGTCCAGTGCGAGAGGAATAACAGAGTTCGGGACATGCTGTGATTGGAAATTAGGAACATCACTCGACAACAAATAAAACATTCTCTCTCCAAAATCTGTTGAGGGTGTAGACAAAAGGTTTTAGTCCTGGAGACTCCTGACCAACATGAAATAGATTCATCTCAGTCATTATTGTGAAATGAGTGTTACTCCACTAAAACCAGTGAAAGGAAGTGATTTCACACCCCACCTCTTCCTCTTAACTGTGTGTTCAGTATAACTCCACCCATTTCTACAGTTCTCTTCACCAGGTTACCTCATGCACCAACCGAACAATCAGGCCTCTCTTTCTCTCTTTCTCTCTTTCTCTCTCCTACATTTTTCTCTTTGTTGCCGTCTTCTGTGTCTGGAGGACAGACAGAAGCTCCATTGAGAACAAGGAAAGCTGACAAGTTTAATTAGGCCACCATTAACAAGAGGATCCAAAATCCCGCTCCCCGCACCCCACCCGCGCTGCCCGTGACCCTGTTTTGTGGTTTTACCCTGGCACCGGCTCGCGGCACATAACAAACCGAGAGATCAGAACTCAGAGCTCATGCATATAAATCACTGGAATCTGGCAAGACCTCGCGGACATTTAGCGCAGCAGCGGTCATCGCGAAGAGTCACCCAGAGGGCGGGGACTACCGCTCGGAATCTGGATTCAGCGAGTGCACTCAGAGAGACGAGAATGAGAGTGTGTGCAGTGAGGTATGTAGTGAGGGAAGTCAGGTCAGGGGTTTTCTACACTAACTCATCGGACACCTTTGACCCCGAGGGCTTTTCACTTCACACCTTCTCGTTAATCCCGCTGGCTTTCGGTTTGACCCTCCTCCTTATCCTCAATGCTTATTAACCTACTCCAGCACTGTGCCTGATGGTCGCGCGGAAACTCTGAAAGTTTATCCACACCAGCTTGTTTCCATAATGAGACAATTCCAGGGTTCCGGTCAAACTCTATCATTTATACAATAGTTAAAAATCCAAATATTTTATTTTGTCCACGGTTTGAGCGACTTGTAGCAGTTTTCTGCATCCTTGTTGTAGGCCACACGTGTCCTTCTCATAGTGTTTTAATGTGTTAGTGTGAATTAGCATTGCGTTAGCTAGCTGCGACCAGGAGTGACTTCAACTCAGGGACGCCCACAAACCGCCAACATAGAACGATTCGGATAAGACGAGGTGAGAACATCAGTGTGGTGTGAAGGCCGGGTGGGAGAGCGCTGAAGAGAGAAGGTGAGAGACGACCTGAGGTACGGAGGTGTTCATCACTCGTCACTGCGCCTGCTTTCTCATTGATGTTACATAACATGAAGCGAAAAAACTCGGATAACATTTCATCTTAAGATTCAAACGATTTACCAAAATTTAGTTTTGTACCTGTGCCCTGTGATGGATTGGACCTACTTGTACCCCGCCTTGTGCCCCAAGTCTCCTGGGATAGGCTCCGCCCCCCCCCCCCCCCGTGACCCTGAATACAGGATTAAGCGCTACAGATGATGAGTGAGTGATGAGTAGATTTTTTTTCTACCAATGTTTCTTTGAGTGTCTCCGCGGTTTTCAGGTTTAATCAACACACACACCTGAATCTACCTGAACCTGAAACCAGTGGAAGCGTTTTAACCTTCATTGTTTTACACGTGATAACAAAACATAACTAACGTGATTAAAAAGTCTAATAGTAACGTCCTGATCATTTACAGCACGTAGCACAAATTCTACAATGAAAAGTTTCCAGATGTTTTGGACTTAGTTAGTATACAGTTAGTAAAGATGCGGCAATAGAGACTTGTGAGTGCTGCAGTGCAAACATGTCCATCTTATCCTCTGGAGATAGTGAGATCAATTCCCAGTTGACGATACAGCTATCCATAGCTGCCGGGAGTCTAGACATCAACACCAGTCTAACACGTGTGTGTCTATGAGCTCACGCAGGAGGAAGGGGAGGAAAGCGCTTTCCTCTGAGTGTGTTACGCTACTGCATGATGATGAACGAGCAGCAGATCGAAAAGATGCACTCAGTGTCTTCACAGGTATCAGAGGACATACGGACTCCCTGAATGTGAAACTGGATAAAAATCAGGGAAAAATCAGGGATATAAGAGACGCAACATTCGGCTGGTCCAGGACCAGCGACCCATCGATCAGCCTCAGATAGATCCAGTCCTCTGCCGGACACATTTACCCACTCTGGCTCCCGGGGGGGGCGCAAAGGAAAAGCTTTTGCCTCGTCACTGTGTGTTTGTGTTCATTTGAGTTCAAATCCCAGCTGAGTGGAGAGAGACCCTGGGTGATACTGTATCTGTCTCCTGATTTGTCAGGTGGATTTCATTTGTACAGATAATCCAGTGCTTGGAAAGAAAGAAAATCAGAATAAAAAAATAAAGCAGGAAAAAAAATGGCATTCGGTGCGTCTCAGTATCATCACCACAATTACGAAGCATCACTTTTTGTTTCTTTTGCTTGTTTATTTAACCAGTTTCTTCATTTAACTGGTTATTTTGCTCCGCTCGCGACTGGCGAAACAAACTAACTGCCGGAGCTGGCGAGCGACAGTTAGCGAGTGACAGATGTGTCAGTGTTATTGATGGGGGGGTGAAAGTAGATTTAAACTCTTATATGTGCTCTGTAGTCAAAAGGTGAGGAGAATAAACCATGGATGTGGTGGATTTACATTACATATACGTATGTACTGTAGCAGCTCCAATAACCTACGGGTTGCATCTCAAATTAAACGGAAAGCTAGTGCACTATGTAGGGTTTACAATCCCTTGTTCCACACAGCAAGTCATGCCCTTGATCAGGGGTTAGAGAGGGATTTGGGATTCAGCCTCGTGTTAGAATTTAGTTAGCTTTTGTAGCTGTGTATCTCACCTTAGCTCACATCTTAAACAACACGCTATCTGCTTAGTAACTGCTTCTGAGTCGCCCCAAAACTAGCCGACACCTTAGGCATAAATAAAATGTCAAACAAATTGAAAAATCTCTATGTTGTTTTATTTACGCCCGAGGTGTAGGCTAGTTTTGGGACGACTTAGAACATTTACATTTAGGCATTCGGCATTCGTCCTTATCCAGAGCGACTTACATTTGCATTTCATTATCCAGGTGAGCTGCTGAGGGTTAAGGGGACAATTTGGCAGTCGTGGGATTTGAACCTGGGATCTTCCAAACCATAGACCAATACCTTAACAGTGGTTAATTACAATTGATTTAAGTGTAATTAACCCTGTAGAACAGCTGGGACGCCGAGTGATAGTTAAACAGTGCTGTTACCGTCCATTATCAGCACTCATGGAACGCCTCTGCTCCAGCCTCTCTGCCGGTCAGAACTAACTGATATTTAGCTTATAAGCCTCATGTTCAGTGCTTATCATAGAATCTCTCCTAAATGTAAGAAGTGGTTGTGACTTCACTCTTATTTCAACAGCGAATAAATAAATAAATTAAACCAACTTTGCATCAGTTTTACTATTTTTTTTAAACTTGCGTGGAATGTGTAATCCTGCTTTTTTCCCAAAATTGTCCTCATCACGTTTCCTTTTTCCACAGTTAAATTAATCCATGATGGAAAAAAGGAAAAAATTTCAAATGTTTACATTTATCTTATTTTTGTCTTTAATGATACATCGTGTCTGAAAGAAAGAGAAAAAGTAAAACAGGTTAAACGCGAGCTTTCAGTAAAACATCACCGCATTATTTCTTCATTAACCAACCTCTACTTTGTGTCTTTGTCTCATCTGCATGCTGATTAGCTTTCATTAACCTAACAAGCATTTCCGTCTGTTCGTCTGCGTCCCTGTCTGGAGCCATGAATTTGACCTGAAATAACCTTCTCAACTCTAATCAGATGCTTCTCCACAACAAATCTCACCAAACTGAATAATTCCTTCAGCTTTCCGCTCTGTCCTGCTGAATCAGCAGCCGTTAATCAGAGAGACTCGAACAATTACCACCCGATCGATGCTAGCTCGTTAGCAAGTCACCCGCGGTGCTATGCTAATGCTAAACACAATGGAACTACAAACACTGAAGCAGATCGATCCCGCGAGTCCAGAGCTGAGCTTTTCCACATAATTAGCACACACACACACACACACACACACACACACACACATGTTGAGCGTTTACGCTAACGTTAACACACCTGACTAGCTCATGATGGCTGGGTTATTCATGTAATACAAGACATGATCGTATTTTTTTGATGAGCTTATACACAGTGTAATCACGGACAGAAAACAGAAAACAAGCTGAAAATGATGCGGAGCGACTCGTCTTTATATCAGCAGTTACAGAAATGATTTGCCTCAAGCTCGCACAATAACACAAAGACAAATTCTTTTCAGATTGAATGTTCATGTTTTCGTATCAAAGCCCACAGGACCATCCTTCAGCGCAGTGGTTTCTACGGTAACGGTGATGAGATCCAAGGGCAGAGCGAATGAGAACGGCTTCCTCGCTCTGTGCAGCGCCACACGCCAACAGGAGCGCATTTACACCAGGATTGACTAAAGTTTATTGAAGTTGCTGAAGTTATTTGAAGAAAAATTTAGAGGAAAAAAAGAAACAATCCTCTGTAACGTTCCGGCTCATTCACAGGGACGAGGATTCTGACAAATAAACCAATAACAAATAGTTTTTCTGTAAGAAGAAATGTGTTTGTTTAACATTCATGGAAGGAGTCTCCAGTGTCAGAGGTAAAGCTGGAAGTTTAAACTGGTACATCTTCAAGATAGAGGAGTTTACGCTTCCTAGTGGAGATGAGAAAAACATCTGTATCGCAACACTGACCTCGAAATCTCTCCTCATCTCATCTTCTAAAGTGCTTTATCCTGTATACAGGGCCATGTACGCCTGGAGTCTGTCCCAGGAGAAGTAGGGCATGAGGCGGGGCACACCCACACAGGGACACACGCTAATTATTTGAAAACACCAAAATCGTTGGACGGTGGGAGGAAACCGGGGTATCTGGAGGAAACCCATCAAGCGCGGGGACAACATGCAAACTCCACACACACACACACACACACACAGACCCCGAAACGGGAATCAAACCCTCGATCATAGAGCTGTGAGTCCACAGTGCTCGCCATCTGACTTCAAAATCTGTTTTATAAAAATAATGAATTCCATTAATGTTTGTACTATGTATATATGTATATTGCAGTTCCTCTATGATCCTACAGGGGGCACGCTCTAATTTAATTACACATCGCCAGGCAACACACCATCCTGTGTGTCAGTGACAAATTATATATAAAGTTTGTTTAGAACTCTCACAAATCTTGATCGTTACAGAATCTCAATACACATCGAATCAGCACGCGGGTATCGTGATCATGTCGTATCAGGTGATCCCTGGTGATTCCCGTCCCCACTTCCTACTGGTTTCTCATTTAAGAGACAAACCTGGTGTCTGTGTTTCATCTTATTAAGTTCTATTAAACCTGACCCAGTGGTGAGGGAGTGAGCGTTTAAGGTAAGTGAGAACAGGAACTAAGCTACGATCACGTGTGGTGTGAGTGCAGGACAACACCTGGGGGACGTGCTGTTATGGGAAAATAATCAACAGGAGCTCCACTTTCTCAGGTTCTAGCATAGACTTACATAAATAATACGAAATACAGGGATCTGTTTGTTATAATTGGATCTCAGATGCACTAAATGCAAAGCAGTGCATAAACACATCCTGAACGGTAAAACACTCCGAACTCTAAAGGGTTCTAATACGGTCTGAGATCTTCTGGAACCCGAGAACCTTTAATTATCCATCAAACCCAAAACCCTTCCTGAAACATGTTTCATTTTCCTTGTAGCAATTCCGAGAACACGAAACCGGGGCACCCGGAGCAACCCGGAGAAATAATTGTGTTACTATACAGTCTGTAATGTGCGTGTGTGTGTGTGTGTGTGTGTGTGTGTGTGTGTGTGTGTGTGTGTGTGTGTGTGTGTGTGTAGCTCTTTGCAGCACTCACCTATCCAGCCAGGCCAGCAGACTCTTGGCCGCAGCGATCAGGTCCACCACGGACGTCAGGAAGTCGTTGGGGAGTTTGCGCGTGGTTCTGCCGTCGTAGTGCCCGCTGCGTCTGCGGCCCGTGATGAAGTTCTGCAGGTTCTTCGCCGAGGCGTTGAGTTTGTGAGACAGGGTTTTCAGGTTCTCCGTCTCTAATCCGTAATTCTGTCCAGACAAAGAAGAGGTGCAGAAAAGTCAGCGTTTAGACGCAGAGCCTCGTAGCGACATCAAACCCGAATCGCCTTGTTATGGTTGTTGGGCGGGTGCAAAAGTTTGTGCACCCTTACACGGACTTTCACTATTCCTTTCACTATGTTTAGTGTTTACTTTTACTTTTACAGTCTCTTCTGAGGTCTGTCTGCAAAATAATGATCGTTTTTGGTATTAATTTATTTATTAATTAATTTTGATTTCATCTGATTTTAGTTGATGGGATTTAATTACAAGACATCAGAGCAGGAGGAAGTGCGTTAACCTCGCACCGAGAACAAATCAGAGACTGACCCTGATCAAGATTAGATGAAGATTAACACACATCGTTCGGACAAGCTTTAGGCTGAACACACACACACACACACACACACACACACACACACACACACAACAAGGAGAGACTGTACAGTGTATTAATTGCCTCCTGAATGTAAGACACACAGTTCTGCTGGCTGGATGACGAGGAGAACACGGTGACGAAGAGCAGCTTTGAAAATCATCACTACGTTTTCATTTCTGTGTCAGACTGCAGCATGAGATAAAAACACTATACACACACACACACACACACACACACACACACACACACACAGACTGAGTCACTGAAACAAAGAGGGACAGA
This sequence comes from Clarias fuscus, assembly GCA_030347435.1. Taxonomy (NCBI): domain Eukaryota; kingdom Metazoa; phylum Chordata; class Actinopteri; order Siluriformes; family Clariidae; genus Clarias; species Clarias fuscus. Next base: position 847,274 of record CM059226.1, on the reverse strand, counting down.
GAGAGAGAGAGAGAGACAGAGAGACAGAGAGAGAGAGAGAGAGAGAGAGACAGAGAGAGAGAGACAGGTCTAATGAGATGGAGACTGTTGGAAATTTTCTCGTCTCCTGATAAGAACCCGACATACAGCAACCTCAAAATGGATCAAACAGGAAGCAAATCAGATCCATTATCCACAACAGAGCAACTAAAGCACACATTATCTATCACCCTGCTGAGCCACACACACACACACACACACACACACACACATCGGAGATAAAAAAAAATCCAACATAACCTGCACCTGATGCTCAATTTCAATTAATTTAAATATTATTATTATTATCACACGAATTACAATCACATGCAATTGCATATCTGAATATATTTGAATATTAATGAGTCTTTAATATTTAACGATAGCAAAAGTTATTCTGAGATCATACGGTTGAAGTTAGCAGAGTGATGTTTGCCATTTATAAACAATTACACTGCTTTATAAAAAATGATACACAGCAGGAACTCGACATGAGAATGTAATCCGTTCCGGAGGCGAGTTCTTAAGGTCAGATGTCGTATTGTGAAACACATTGTCCCATAGGAAATAATGTAAATGCAGATAATCCGTTCCAGCCGCCCAAAATGATTACCAGTATTACCAATTTCCAACATTATAATCATATTTCTGCATATAAAAACAATGTAAATGAAGTACAATATGAAATAAACAGACATTAAATCTCACTTAATTCATGATTCCTCTATCGGCTGCTTTAAACATCAAACTGAAAGCGGCTCTCTTTTCTTCTTGCTATTATTCTTGTTGTTAGGTCCTTAATAACAGTCTTTTGACTTGCGGTGCTGCGTCTTCACTAAATCTCACACAAAATGCCCCCCCCCCCCCCCCCCCCCCAAAAAAAAAATTATTTAATGTCATGGAACATCAGATAAACGAGTTTTTCTGTTCTCATTGTTGGTCCCGTTAGCTCGTCCATTGCTCCGTCCCTGATCAGGTCTGCTCCATTATAATTTACATGCAAAAAGGTTTATGATTACAATTAGCATCTGAGAAAAGTTAAGGGGGGGAATTACAGACCGACAGAACCTACAGCCTCCATCAGAGCGCCCTTTGTGATTAGAACTTCTGAAGGTTCTCTGCTTGTCCCGTTCTCACACACATTAAACACACATCTACAAACACTCGTTTCCTCACCAGACTCTTTAAGTTAATAAGATGAAAGACTCGTCTGTTCTGATGTCATTATGGCTCACAGACACAAAGCCCTGACACTGGAGACTCCTTCCATTCATGTTACACAAACATCTCTTACCAGAAATCAGTTCAAGCAGAGCGCGCGCTGTACACATCCCCACGTATGAGCTGTTGCTATGGAAACCATAACGTATTAAAGATAATCAGCGCATTAATATAAACCTGCGATACTGCTGTTATAGAGAGTCTGCGTACGTGGTGTGTTTAATCGAACCGCAGCGTTCAGCAGCAAACCGTTAAGCGTTAAGTCTTGATTACGAATCAGGGACTTCGGGGTCAGAAGCTTTAGTGCCTCCATCTGTGCAAACGTTCCTGACATCCCTTCATCTCTCTCCAAATCCTCCTGCTTCCCTCCAGTCCCTGCCTGAGATCTTCCTCAAAGCCTTGCAGCCACGTGATCACGTTCCAGAACATCTACAGGAGAAACCAAACAAACAACGTCTCCCAGTAGACCAGGTCTCAGCTGGAGCATTTAGAGGAAACAGCAAAAATGTCTTCCTCTTACGGTGAGCATTACATTAAAGACTTTTGGAAATATCGTCCATCTTTCATTTAAGAAAAAAATCCCTTTGTTGAATTTTATCACAGCCATTTAGAGCTTTTCTTTAAAAAAAAAAAAAAGAAAGAAAGAAAGAAAAACTGGTAACTTGAAGTATGCACGCTCATCACTAGCGGAGCATCGCTGACGTACACAGCTGGTCCTTCATTCAGAAAATCACACACAGGTTTAACACACAGTGATGCTGTTATATTCTAGCAAGTTCTAATTACACTGATGTAATCTACAAAGAATCATACGCATGCAAATTCCTCCTGCTGTATTAAACTCATAGCAGGTGAGCTAACAGTTCAGAAAACAGTATTTAACCTGTAGGATTTAACCTGTAGGAAGATGACGTTACCATGACGACCATCATCTATTCATCTTTAAAGTCAAGTCAAGTCAATTTTATTTATATAGCGCTTTTAACAATTGACATTGTCGCAAAGCAGCTTTACACAATAAAAAGAAGTAAGTTTTTATGCAATGTATATGAATCAAAATGACAAGATTGTCCCCGATGAACGAGCCGAGGGTGACGGTGGCAAGGAAAAACTCCCTGAGATGGTAATAGGAAGAAACCTTGAGAGGAACCAGACTCAACAGGGAACCCATCCTCATCTGGGTGATAACGGATACCAGGAATTGCTCAGCATAATAATGTGTAAGACTAAAGTCCGCTGAGTATGTCGTCAAAAAAAAAAAAAAAAAAAACACGCACCTAACATCTTCACGTCTGTTAATCATTTGCATAAAAGATGCGATTGGTTCACGCAGTGCGAGTATTTCATGACATCACAAAATGAGATTGTGAGCAGCACCGCAAATGTTCCGGAGGAAATTTTGGAATTCAGGGCTGAGAACTTTTAAGGGGTCCCTGCGAGGGAACCTGAGAAGAGCAGAACTCTAGAGCAGAGTGTCTCCCAATTAGAAACAGTTGAAACAGAACCCTTTATGGAACCCTCACACATCCGAGACTGACGTTGTCAGAGTTTGTAGCGGACGAGTGATGACGTGTAGACGTTCCTGACATTGGAGACTCCTTCCTTAAAAGTCAAATAAAGCTCGCCTTACAAAAACACTCACCATAGTAATGTTAAACTTATTTAACATTAAATTGTTCGTTATTGATTTATGCATGAAAATGTGTCATTCAAAATGACCAAAATTTATATATATATATATATATATTCTATTTGTGGAATAAATAGAGACTCCAGAATAGACTTGTGTCTTTTAACGGTGCGATTAAAACAGATTATTTAAATGATTTATGGAATAAAAGACAGAAAAAATAATTAGCTGTAAAAACACCAGCAGTAAAGTGTTAAGAATAAAGCTTTGTAGGCTATGCAGGCTAATTTGCTGCTAATTGTGATTAGCCTACAACTGCATAATCAAGCAAATTCTTTTTCTGTAAAAGTGTACGGTACGGCAAGAGAAAAGCGAGGTGCCGAGAGAGGCGCGTTCCTACCAGAGCGCACAGCAGGTCCACGGCCTCCAGGATCAGCTCCTGGTGCCCGATGCGAGACACGCCCAGATCCTCCAGCTCCTGATGGGTGATGCGGAGCAGCTGATCACCTCCAACTTTCTCTCGCTCGAAGTTCTTAATGTACTGCTGCAGACAGTCGTCCAGTCCTGTGCGGAAACAGTGAACATGATGCATTTATTACCCTCCTTTAAACGTTTGTTCTTAAACCTGTGGTTTGAATGCAGGCTATTAAAATGATCTGGCGTTACAAGTTTGCAATGGCGTGCACGTGTGTGTCTCAACAACAACAACAACAACAACATGTATGGATACAACAACAAAAATAATGGATCTGATCTGATCTTGTTCCGTACACCATACTGTATTTCAACTCGTTATAAATAAAGTTCATGTTGTGGATCGTCAAAAAACAACTCTGGCTTCATTGTACTGAAATATATTTCATTTGTAAATGTGCATAATTTAGTAAGTTTAACATACAAACATTTTTGTTTAACATATGATATTTTACTTGAATAGAGATCCTTTTCCTAATTTAAATATATTGATAGATGAGTCATTTCATGTTCCGTTATAGCAGCTATAAACGCTCGCCTCCTCATTAGCTCTCATGGTTGCGAGTGCAGATAATAACTTTAATGAAAAAATAAAGACAAGAAGTGAACAGAGCTGGAATCAAAACAGAAAACCAAACAGACCGGATGACGATTGAATGATAAGACACCGTGAAAACCGAGGACTTAAATGATAAAACTTATAAAGGACGCCCATGAGCACAAACGACTGAGAAACGATATTGACGTAAAAGTTCCTCAACAAACACAAAGGCCCATGAGGTGCACCCGCATTAGCGCTCCACTAGGGGGCAACCCTGACACCAGCCTAGTGCTTTATCTTTGCTTTGAAGTTAATAGGACAAAATTCACAGCTTGTTTTTCGCAGTTAGTAAGAAAAACTAACTTTGAAAAAGTAAGTTAGTAAGAATCCTCAAAGAAGATGTTGGAAAACCTCAAGTTACTGCTTTACCTCTGTCTCACACTGGAGACTCCTTCCATAAATAAGCATCTCCTTACAGAAAAAGTTCATCATGTGCGAGGAATGAGTGGATGAAGCTTTATTAGACACATTAAGCAAATAACGACTAGACTAAACACATCGAGCAGGGCTAGCCGCTAGGGGCTAGCATTAGCTTACTGTAAGTCTTAGCATTCACATCAACAAGTCAACACAGAAGCAGAAGTCAAAATAAAAGTCCCAGAAAATGTAAAGTTTCCTAAAAGGTAAAAAAAAAAAAAAGTTACTATGGAAACGTAATGAGTGTCGATGTTGTGTAAATTGAGCGGCCAATCAGAGCCCAGGACTAAATAGGCCCAGGATAAATCTGAGTGCGCGCTGCGAGAGAGCCGTGCGTGTGTGAGGAGACTGCGTCGAGGCTGCAGGGCGACCGCAGAGAAAATGACCTTTATTTATTATCGTTTAATCACAACTCACAGACGCTCCGCTCCATCCAAGTGCCGTTTATTACTGAGGAAAAGGCAAGAGAAGCCAAGTGGACCGTGAACAGATTAAACTCGACTCGTGACTCAGCAGAGACGCTGCTGTTGTTGTTGTTGTTGTTGTTGTTGTTGTTCATGTTCAGATTTTTAAAGTTTGATAAAAAAAAAAAAATTTAAATGAGAGGAGCAGAAAACAACAGAGGATTCATAAACATTTCATGGGCAAGAAACAACTTTCCACCATTTAATCATCAGCTACTGAACATCTTTATTAATGTCTAGCAAGAAGAGCTCAGTGATACGGAGAACACGAAATAAAATGTCAAAAATACTGATTTATTGGTTAAAGTGAACTTAATCAATTATTTAAACATAATAAAAACAAAGTTATATTTAAATATCCTGCACGACCCTTTTATGAGGGTTAAATCTCTGCATCAAGCAAAGAAAACAACTAAGGAGATTTAGAACGACTGGTTAATTTGGTTTAACACATTGTCTAAACGTGACGGGGCAGCGCGGAAGAAACGCGGAAGAAACGCGGAGAGAAAAAAACACGACTGGAGACGACTTACAATAAACATATGGTGAAGTCGAATGGTAAAAAAATCAAGAGTAAAAACCAGAGTTACGTTCAATAGTGAAAATAAGAGCATTTACACACACACACACACACACACACACACACACACACACACAATGAGAACTCACAGAATTGGGACTAAACAGCTGTGTGTCCATAATAAAACCTCTTCATACTGAGACTAATGTGTAAAAAGGTTTCAGTTTTTTAGGGATCATAAAGTCTGGACTTTGGAGTGATGTGTAAAGGTCATGTGACCTGATGAGTCCAGACTGAGTCTATTCCAGAGTGATGGGCGTGGTCAGGGTGAGAAGGGAAGCGCATGAAGCGACGCTCCCATCATGCATAGTGTCCACTGTACAAGCCTCTGGAGACAGTGTTATGATCTGGGGTCGCTTCAGTCGCTCAGGTCGAGACTCAGCAACATTATGTGGAGATAAAATGAAGTCACATGACCACCTGAATGTACTGAATCACCAGCACATCACATCTATGGAGGGTTTCATTCTTATATTCCACGACTGAGTGTGAAAGAGAGATTGAAATTATTTTCACAAATTAACTGGATGCCACAGTGTGGTGTGTGTGTGTGCGTGTGTGTGTGTGTGTGTGTGCGTGTGTGTGTGTGTCCGCGTGTGCGTAATCAAAAATAAAGGTGACTGAATGAAATCCTAGAGTGTGTGACTATAACATGTATAGAACATTTTGCCTACTCATTTAATATACAGTATTATACGTACTTAAGTATCCTTTCTTTCTTTCTTTTTATTGTTTCTTCACTTTTTTTGTTCCTTTGTTTGTTTGCACACATAATTTTGCAGAAACCGACACAATACTGAATATCCTTGTTTACTTAGTTACTTATTTATTCAGCCATATATTTATTATTCCATTACTTATTAATGTACATCCTTGCCTGCTGACTATTACTTTGTTTGCTTGTTTGTTTGTTTGTTTGACTTTAATTATACAACAACAAACATTACTGAACACATATGTTTTAAATGTATTGTTTAGTGACTTACTCATTTATTTCCTCATTGATTTATTACTGTTGTTTTATTACTGGGCTCATCTGTACATGATAAATTGCTGACTGTGTGTTTGTTTGTTGTTTGTTTGTTTGTTTGTTTGTTTGTTTCATGACTCTTCTACTTGAAAAGGTAACCAGCATACAAATTTAAAGTGTTTTCAAAACTGAAAATATGTATTCTCTCCCAGGTCCATAAATGAAGAAGAGCGTTTATTAGGCGGACGCGGGCAGGTTTCTGAGATTCAGAGCGTCAGGAGACGTTCAGTGTGAGATCAGAGCGAGCAGAACCTCAGGCGGATCTCAGGATCTCCGCTTCGGAAGGCTTTAATGTGTTTACCTTCCAGTCAGAGCTCCGTAATCTCATCACGGGGCTTTTAAAGAAACGTAAAACCTTGCAGGTCACGACCTCAGAGCTGATCTGAGACCAGGTGCTGCTGTTACAGCGCTAAAGCTGAGAGACTGGAAGCTGTTCCCAGATCAGCCCGAAGCACAAGGTTTACTTCAACACTGTTTAACCTGATCATGTCCTTAGGAGACCTGAGTAGAGCCTTAAAAGGAAAGCAAAGAGCGATTAACTTCATATAAATAATAATCATCATCATCATCATTTATAAATAATTAATTTTAAAAAACATAAATACATGAACAGTACATCTAGAGCCTGGAATCATTTCTGAGTAGTTTAAAGGTTCTCTATTGTTCTCCTCTCTGAAAGGGTCCAAGTAGAATGTTTTAACAAATGTCTAGTTTTAAGATGAAATACCAAAGACTTTCTAGCAGAAAGGGATCGCGGTAGAGCATTTTTGGAAGCTGTTCATTCTTAACTTTAGCAAAAACATTAAATCCCTAAAAAAAAATTATAATAATAATAAAAAAAAGTTTCTAAGCAGAACCCAAACGTAGAGCGCTCACATGTGACAAAGGGTTCGAGAAGAAATACTGGAAACTCACATTTGTTGTAAATGACTTATTGTGTGTTGTGTGATTGTTGTGTAGCACTGCGGTACCTGTGTGTGTGTGTGTGTGTGTGTGTGTGTGTGTGTGTGTGTGTGTGTGTGTGTGTGTGTGTGTGTGTCTGAGTGTGTGAGTGCGCACTCTGAGCTTATACACTGATTTATCTTAAACCCAATAAGAACTGATTTCTGCACAGCCTCCGGTTACAGCACATTGCAGAAAAGTGCTGTCTCTCACGCACACACGCACACACACACACACACACACACACACACACAGAGGGCTGGGAACATCACAGAAAGAGAACAACGTTCTAGAGCTGAGGAACAGAGACCAGTCAGAGCAGGAAGGGCGCGCGGTCCAAATGTGGTCTCATCATTTTTGTAACGAGCATCAGTCACTGGACCACAAGTGTGTTGTGCTGAAGTATGCACATACACACACACACACGCACACTCACGCACACACACACACACGCACACACACAGAAGGCATTTGTCAGCCCGTGGCATTCCTGTCAGTCTGTTTAATGCCTTCATATCTCCACCCGCCGTATCGCCACAGCAACTGTTCATCCAGCATAAGGCACGTCTCAGCCGTGTGTGTGTGTGTGTGTGTGTGTGTGTGTGTGTGTGTGTGTGTGTGTGTGTGTGCGTGCATACTTCAGCACAACTTGTGGTCTAGTGACTGATGTTCTGTCTGTCTGTCTGTCTATCTACACTATATTACCAAAAGTATTGGCCTCTTCATGTGACCTTGAGTAACATCCGATTCTTAATCCATAGGGTTTAATATGATCTTGGCCCCGCCCCCTTTGCAGCTAGAACAGCTTCAACTCTTCTGTGAAGGCTTTCCCCAGGGTTTAGGAGTGTGTTTTTAGGAGTTTTTGACCGTTATTCCAGAAACTGATGTTGGACGAGAAGGTGTGGCTCACAGTCTCCGCCCTAATTATTCCCAAAGGTGTTTGAGGTCAGGACTCTGTGCATGGAGGTTACTCAAGTTCATGTACATGTGAATGCAGGCGAACAAATACTTTTGCAAATATAGTGTATCTATCTGTCCATCTGTCCGTCCCTCGATTTATCTATCTATCTATCCATACATCCATTCTCACAGCGCCCTCTTCAGGCTTGTGCTATAACCATGGCAGGTCCGATGTTGTTGAAGAACACATTAAGTGTTTATCACATTTGTGGCGGAAGATCACGATCCATCAGGAAGTCTCGCGATGTTACAGTCGCGGTGTTACAGTCGCGATGTTACAGTCGCGGTGTTACAGTCGCGATGTTACAGTCGCGGTGTTACAGTCGCGGTGTTACAGTCGCGATGAGGAGCCACAGGAGCATCTTCTGTAGTCACTGAGCTCGCGGCTACTGGAGCCAAAGGAGGAAAATCTGTGACACTTTTTTGTTTTTGGTTCATTAAACCCTCAACACTGTTGTAGGTGAGATCCACTGAAGGTTACCAGGTTGGTGTAGTTGCTGTTGGGTTTATTAAAGCCCATGATCATCTGTATGACAGAGTTATCGCCGCTTCATTCAGAAGGAATTGTTTTCAAGTAAACATCACCAGCACATCTCCACCTCAGTACTGTATATTTAATTCACTTTTATTCTTGTTGGATGTTTGATAAAACTACTGTGGAACTATTTTACCATTCGGCTCTATGAGGTGTGATTTTAATTCTTAGGTGGGTTAGTAAGTCGCGTTTTGTGTGTCATCTGAAAAAAGATTTCGTTTGTATATTCTGTCGGCCAAAACACAGTATTGGTGCTGATTTATTTTTTATGTTCTACATATAATACAGAAAATGTATGTCGCCAAAGAAGCTCCTTCTAAAGTTTATGCAAGATGGAAGTGACGAAGTTACTATCGTTTTGGAGAGATGATTTTATATGAGCCCCAAAAGTGCCTTCAAACATCATAATCATTTAAAATGCTAATTATTTATATTTATTTGAGTATTGACAGAAAAAATTGGTTGGAGCTTCTAGAAGCATCTGACCTGTAAAAAAAAATGTTGCTTAAATAGTTTTTTTTGGTAAAAGCTAAACATCTGTAGTGTCCGTAACCATGTCAGATTCATGTACTACATAAAAGGGCATGAAACTGTATTTAGCAAATGTATTTCTTTTTATCTGATAAAAATATACGTAAACGTGACATGGATCGGGAGATAAGAAGCATTAGATATTATGGAAAACGGTCTTTATATAATCCCGTCTGAAAATTCACGTTTTCACTGAGGTGAGATGCTTTTTAGCATCAGTACCAGGTTTTGGGCGAATGGACTTTAATCAGAGCTTTATGATCATGTAGCGCTATTCCCCTTGTGCCACTAGGGCGGCTCTGTCCCCTCGGTGTGTATAACTGATAATCAGCGGCGCTTGCATCTCCTGTCACTGGTCATAATGTTATGGCTGATCTGTGTACAGTCTTATGCAAAAGTTTAGGCACCCCTTGATAAATAACATATTTTGGTGTTTTTTGTTTTTCATTGAAAAGATGTGAACACAGTCTCTCCTGGAAATGGAAAAAAATGCACAATATTTTCACCAAACATTGGTGCATAGTTACCATAAATTGAACAAAAATAAAAACATAAATTTTCGGCAATGTGCAAAGGTTTGGGCACCCTAAGTGTTCCAGAGTCTCAGATTCTTTTTACAAGGTTTCAGACCTTAATCAGCTCGTTAGATCTGACGCATGGCAACGGCTGTCATTAGGAAATGTCAATTTCAAAGCTTTACAAATACTTTGACTCTTCAAACCTTGTGCACACACTAGCAGACACTCAACAACCATGGGTTCCTCTAAGCAGCTGTGTAAGACTCTGAAAATGAAAGTTATTGACGCCCACAATGCAGGAGAAGCTACAAGAAGATAGCAAAGCGTGCAGTTTCCACAGTGAGAAATGTCATCAAGAGATGGCAGTTCAGGGGAACTGTGGAGGTCAGGATGAGATCTGGAAGACCAAGAAAACTCTGGGAGAGAACTGCTCGTATGCTGGTCAGAAAGACAAATCAAAACCCCCATTTGACTGCAGGAAGATTGAGCAGACTCAGGAGTGGTGGTGCAGCGTTCCACAAGACCTTCATGGAAGAGTCAGCAGAGGAAAACCTTATCTGCGTTTCCATCATAAAATCCAACGTCAGAAGTATGCAACAGAACATCTACAGGAGCCTGATACCTTTTGTAACAAGAGCTGTGGACTGATGAAGTTACAATAGAACTCTTTGGCAACAATCAGTAAAGGCATTAAAAGAACACCTGGCCAACTATTAAGCATGGAGGTGGATCTATCATGCTTTGGGGTCGTGTTGCAGCCAGTGGCACAGGAAACATTGCACGGGTGGAGGGAAGAATGGATTCAAACTTTTGCACAGTGCCACTATAATGTTTTAATTTTTTATCTTTGTTCAATTTATGGTAACGATGCACCAATGTTTGCTGAAAATATTGTGCATTTTTTTCCATTTCCAAGAGAGACTGTGTTCACATCTAGACAATTAAAAAAATCTACAACATCTGTTTTTTATCAAGGGGTGCCTAAACTTTTGCATAAGACTGTATGTTTCAGGACACCTATGACAGGTGCGTGTGTGTACACTATCTCCAGTGTTATCATTGATAGGATAACTTGCATGGTTTTTAGTTTGTTTCGTCTTTCACTAGAACTCACTGAAGGCCCGAGTCTGAACGGTCGGTTTTCTTCTGCCTTCAGCAAAGTGTTTTACTTAGAAAAGTTTCTCTTGTGTGGAAGCTGAGATCCTAAAGAACCATCAACGAACATCTAAGAGTCACCCAGGCACAACACGATAGCTGAATGTGGAGCTCCTGCCCGGTTCGTGGTTTGGAGTGCGCGCTGCACACTTACTGCACTAAAGAAGGGTTCTGTATATAATTACCTTCCCAAAATAAGAGTTCTACTTGTAGCTCGATTAAACTGTTACGTGTTAAACAACACTTGACTTTACGACGCGTCTGAGTTGTGATAGTGGTGTTGCGATGATGTTCTCCTGCTGAGGTTTAATTCCATGTTTTGTCTAACGCAGCGGATGATTTATGGTGATTAGCGTCTTTCTGTTAGCGCCGCGCGCGTTCAGAGTGGAATCGGGGAGTTAACGGCGTGGAACCGCGTCTTCGTTTGAGGAACCGTGCGTTAATTTGCTGCTAATTGTGGCTCGTAGATTAATAAACCTGGAGAGAAGAGGGGAGGGGAGGGGAGGGGAGGGGAGGGGGGGATCCCAGGAGTGGAGTGGGGGGGGGGGTTGCTATAGAGAGAAATGGTGCGGTTCTGAATTATTTATCGCAGACAAACACCAGGTTGTAGCGCCGAGTCAAACGCAGAGCGAAAGTAAACAGTGTTTATTTCTCTCTCGTTCACAAAACCGCCTGAGACGAGAGCGTCCCTGTGCTCCAGGCCGGGCATTATCCCATTAATCCCCCTGCGTGGCCTATTATTAATGCAGCTGAGACATCATTTAGCGCTCACACACACACACACACAACTACACACACACACAACTACACACACTAACATACAATGCTTATTTGTATTATGGAGTCAAATCCAGCTATTCAGAAACAAACAAAGAGTGGGATGAAAAGCAAACCAGTAAAGTGAGTCAAACTGGAACAGGGGAAGCACACGGGACGTTTCCGGAACGTTACTGAAACGTTGCATCAGCAACGATTCTGATGTAATCGTGTGTACTTTTATATATTAGATGTTAAAATAATGAGAATGAGAATATAAATCTATAATAAATTTAACGGATGAAGAATAATTAACCCATGATTAAATATATTTATAATTTATACTGTATATAAATGTATATTTTTGAAACAATAGGCAAATTCTGCAAAGACGAGACTTATGGAGTGCCACAGAACACTTTGTAGTCAGAGACGCCAAGGCGGGGCCCGGAGCCTATCCCAGCAGACTTAGGGCACATGACGGGGTACACGCTGGGGTTCAGCGCCAATCCATATGATTTAATATTCTGCATTCTTTTCCAGTCATGCGCAAATGTTAAATGAACTTTTTTTTTTATATTTTTGTTGTATTTACAGGTCTGTCGTACCTTTACTGTTCATCCTCTATATCAACACAATAGTTTACTGTGTGTGCTCAGAGAACGGGGAAAACACAGAAATGACCTCAATGCACCTACAATCCAACACAATCCTCAATCCACACAAACGACAGGCGAGTCATCACGGCTTCCTCCAACATAAAGTGAAGTCATGAGCAGTTTTGTGCCGGATTATAAACCGGACTTTTCTAAAGCGTACTGCACATGCATCAAACTGTGGGCGTGTCATTTTGGGCGTGACTGTAATGTATCTTCTGCAGCACTCAGATCTCTGGCTGAAGTTTAATCTGCACCATCAGTGAAATCACAATGTGGAGTAAAAGTGATGTTATGAACAGTTATGTGTGGGATTTAATCATCTACTTTAAAATAATCTACTAATGCGCTTCTGTCTCAATGTAAACAAACACCTGCAGCAATAGATATTAATGAGAAAAGATAAAGTGAATATTTTTATTGTTAAAACTTCATCTTTATCTGATCGACTTTTTCCATTTCTCATCTGTGATTCTCTCTCCGATTACCGAACAGGGAGTGTATTTGTCTGAGCACCAAAGAAGTACAACTTAGTGTAAACAAGGCGTCAGATACTCGACCTTACAGAATGTGATTTCTGTGTATTAATAAGTGAGACAGAGAGTTCTGCTGTACAGAGAGACACACAGACATGGACGTGGACTTCAACCTCAAATAATAATAATAATAATAATAATAATATCACTGAGTACATTAAAGATCAGCAGATTATTATTAGATTTAATCTAAAAATTCATCTAAAAAATCTGTTCCTCCTCTTTTTAATATAAAACACAACGCTAACAAAAAAGTTATATGAAGTATTGAATATTTAAATTAAAATGAAATCTAATCTTAACTCACATGTGGTCGTGTCATTGAGATCGAGGTGTGAGTGTGTGTGATGTGAGTGTGTGTGTGTGTGTGTGTCTCTCTCTCTCTCTCTCTGTCCGTACTGCAGTGTGTTTGAGTCTGTACTGTGACTCAGCGCTGACTCACACACTTTACTCCCACAGACACACATAAACACACTGTTTTACACACTCTCACACCAGAGGGAGAACTCACTCAGGGCCAAACCTCACACCCACATGCCTGTGTGTGTGTGTGTGTGTGTGTGTGCGTGTGTGTGTGTGTGTGTGTGTGTGTGTGTGTGTGTTCTTCATGTGTGCGTGATCCTTCATCCTCTCAGTTCTCTATCCGTGTCTCTCTTTCAACAGTAAAAAGAATAAGAATAAAAAGTTTCACTTTTTTCTTTAAAAGTGCTTAAAATGTTTTCGTCTTTAATTAGAACTCGGTTCTGCGGCCAAGCGCTTGGCTTCGGTTCCTTCTATCCACTTTGTGTTAAAGCTGATCTGGGATCAGTAAAAACAGCCACGGTTCTAAATATATCTATGTGGAAACGGCAGAGCTGAAAACGACAAAACAAATAAACTGGCGCACACACACACACACACACACACACGCACGCACACACACGCACACACACACACCATATGTCACGTGAAATATGTGGAATATGATACTGCATTCATGCGGGCCTGAGACACACCCTGGTCACGCTTGGAATATTAAAAATATTTTCTAGTACGTGTGTGTGTGTGTGTGTGTGTGCGCGCGTTCTTCACTACTTCTTTGCCTCTTTAACTGTTTAACCGTTAAAAAAATGCTCATTAGTGCGCTAGTACCTTCTGCAGTAGTTTTAGGTTTGCAGAACGTCACCTGAACGCTGATAAACTGTCCTGTGTTCCATCCTAATCAGCTCACGGAGCACCAGAGACGACCTGGAGCGCGAGTTCACACACACCGTACAATTTAACCTGATTAATACCGAATAAACTCAATCAGATTTAAACGAGATAAGGAACGTTTTAGAGTCCTGGAGTCTTAATATTTCTTTTACAAAAAGTACGAAAGTTAGTAGAGAATAATTACACCAACCTCCGTGTGTGTGAGTGTGTGTGTGTGTGTGTGTGTGTGTGTGTGTGTGTGTGTGTGTGTGTGAGAGCCATGTTTTATATCATAATGAGGACCAAAAGGTCCCCACAAGGATACACATATCAGACACGACCTCATTCCACACAAGAAAAAAAAAGACTTTTAAAAAGAAAAATACTAAAAGTGTTTTGAGTACTGAGGTCACGGTTCAGAGACAGATCTCAGTGTATCGCTGCACTTTATTAATAATCATGTCAAAGTCGGTCCTCACAAACACAGGGCTATCGGGTGGGTTTGGACAGACAGTATCAAGTGAAGGATACGACCAGTGGCGGCCGGTCAATAGGGGGCGCAGGGGCGTCGCCTCCCTTAAAGTTAGCCAGAGAAGAATGCTCCTTTAACATGTAATTATTTAACATAATAATTATTTATTTTAATAATGAAATAAAGTCATTTAGTCACAATATTCCGCTGTATTTCTTAATATAATTTATTTGCAATTAAAAAAAATCTAAACTGTATTACGTCCATTTGTGTTGGTGTACGCGTTGGTGTCAATGTAGACACGTAAAGTTTTGAAAAGCATGTGACCTGAGGCTGAGCTCTGATTGGATTTCCTCAAATCATCAGCTCTGTGCGCCCTGAACCCTCCCACTTCTGTTCTTAGCAAATCAATATTGTTTTTAAATATTTGGGCTCATGTGATTGGACCATGTGATTCTCAGCGAGTCTTTTCCAGCACTTCTTATGGCGAGCGGAGCTGCTGACTGGATGTGATGTGAGTCAGGACTTTATTTTATACTAGTAGTAATGATGCGCAATCACCTGATAAATGACTATTTACAGGCCAGGATTAAAAGTTTCATTTTAATTTTGTTTGCACGACAGCACTTTGACTCAGTTCACCTCTGTGTTTAGGTACGGGGAGCTTTTATACTCGATTTAGTGACTGTGACCGAGTACCCCATACTCTGATCCATACCCAGACAGAGTACTGAGGGTTCACGCTACACAAACCTACCAGACGTTGGCCTCAAGTGTACTAGAGCAAGTGTACTCCATGCCCAAGTCCCTAGGGCGTTCCAGTCAAACCGGGAAAAATTTCCGGTGAATGAAGATGTAAGACATTTAGAGAAGACTTCAAGCTCTGTACAGTGATGAGGACGAGGCCGTACATCCATGAATGAGGCCACTATGAACGTTCAATCAGTGGAACTCCTGAAACTTGAAGATTGACGTCTCCAACATACAACTGTACACACACTCGTTCACCAACACCACTCGCACGTTACAGGAACTCAGCTGGGAGTTATCACCACGTCCCCCCGTACAGTGTCCCGCGTACACTAGTGAACCACTGGGACAAGTGCATCAGTGTATCAGGACATTATATAGAGACATAAAGGGAGGGTTTGGTTTACTCTCAGGACTGCATTCTGTCATTCTGTACAATCAAAAGTCCCGCTTTGACCTGAACACCGCTCGCAGAAACACAGAAACGCTCACATATAATCTTCATATCAATCTTACTTCGGGAAAACTTCACCACAACCACGATTTCTTTAAACGAGTTCATTATCAGCAGAGTGAAAGAGCCGTTACTATGGAAACGACAACGTTCCAGAACAAACGCATTAATATTAATCTGCACTACTGTCAGGGAGAATTAATCAACAGCTCCTGACCAATCAGAACCCAGAACTCATCAGCACTGTGGAGTGACGCCAGAATCACAGAGAGATGAAGCAGAAGAAACTGAAATACAGATTAAACCCTCAAGTCATTTCATTAACACACGCACACACACACACAAACACACTCTCAACACACACACACACACACACACACACACACGCACACACACACGCACACACACACTCACATGCACACACACACACACACACACACACGCACACACACACTCACATGCACACACACACACACACACACACACACACACACACACAGTGCCAAACAGTCACCAAATGTTCCTTTCCAGCTCCCACAGGATTAAGGAACACTTGCTCATATGAAGTCAAAGGCAAATGTTACACAACTGCTGCCATAAGTTTTCACCCCCCCAAGCGACTGAGCCTCTGGTCACTGACTCTCAGCTCACGTCTCCTCCAGACAGGCCAGTACGGGACCTCTAATCTTCTTCTGCTTTAAGTTTTAAGTGCCCACGCCACACCGCTGAGGTGATTACAGCGCTCCTGTCCGGAGAACGTCTGCTTTCACACAGCGGTTATTGAAACAAAGTAGAAACAGTAACTAATCTTTATAAACGTTAGATGGGATACGGCACTGAGACCGAGGAGCTTTTACACCTGCTGATGGACCGCGCTGGGGTTCAGCTGAAGTGAGGGCCAGGGACCGGTTCTTCATGCCGCGTCACACTTCAACAATCAAAAGTGTAAAAACTCATTTTGTCACGAGAACTAATTTAGTTGTAAGTAAATACACTGACCCCAGTTTTGGGGTCCCCTTGTGCCCCCGGGGAGCTCTACCCCCTCAGGGCGTGAGTCCACATGGCCTCCGGGGTGTGCTCTGGCACCAGGACGCTGGCAGCAGATCCTTTGGGTGCTGTGGGATTTGGGGTGTGGCCTCCGTGGACCAGATTTCTTTGTCGAAACTGAGTACATTTACTTTTTTACTGTACTTAAGTACATATTTCATGTATCTGTACTTTACTTGAGTAGTTTTATTTAAGGACACTTTTTACTTTTACTCAAATACATTTCTGCATGGCGTTGTGTTATCTAACCGTAGTGGCGTGTAGTATTTAAAGCAGGAATTTCGCCATCTGCTGACTATTATACGCAATTGCGTGGCTCGGCTTTCCTTCGAGACACGCCTATTAACGTAACAGGTGTTTGAAATCAGGAGGGGTGCTGGATGCAGACAGCAATGAAAAGAGAGAGAAAGAGATTTTATTTACTACGATAAAGACTGATGTGAGCTTAATACTTGAAGGTGAGAACGTCTGTACTTTTACTCAAGCAAACTGATGACTTGTACTTGTACTTGAGTAATATTTGTCCCAGAGACACTCTACTTTTACTTTTACAGGATTTGTGCGTTTCTCCCACCTCTGCCGATGGGGGCTCGATCAGATGTCGACCTGGGGAGCCTGAAGGTCGGGTCAGTGACCTTGGGTCTTTGCCTGCTGGGCCCCAGGTGCCGCGGGAAGTGGTGTGCTGGGTATCCTGATGCCTGGTCCCTCGATAATGTTATTCAATGTAAGTTCCACATCATAAAATTACAAAGTGTGGGGGGTCAATACTTATACTATATGCATGGCAATGTCAAATGCCACAGAAATCAAAAGATAAACAAATCCAACAATTACTCTTCCTCCTCTTCCTCATCCTCTGTTTTATCCAACATTTAAACCACCATGTTTTTTTTTGTTTGTTTGTTTTGTTTTTTAATCCACGAGCCCGGATGTCTCAGGCCTGCCTGCATTCTTCCTGCCAGAACCCTTTCTGTGTTCCCCTCGAATCCAGACAGCTCTCCTCACCCTCTTCTCCTCCATATGAATTTCAATCAGACCTCCTGATCCAGCACGGTGCACTTCAGAGGCGTGAGAACAAAAGCACGCATGAGTAGGAGGCCTTGAAAAACCCGAGCGACAGAACCACGACTCGCAGCCTGAGGGACGCCAGAGAGGAGGAGGAGGAGGAGGAGGAAGAGGAAGAGGAGGGGGAGGTCTGTTTAGGGTAAAGCTCTTCTTTTCTCTTTCTTTCTCTGCTTTTATCTTATTTTATCACTTTTCCCTTCACTGTGAAAAACATCAGATTGTCTTTTCAGGGTCACTACAAACATCTGTTGCTTTCTCTTCCCCCCAGTCTCTCTTTGTGTGTGTGTGTGTGTGTGTGTGTGTGTCCTGCAGGTGTATTTATCCCAGTGTGAGGTGTCTGATCTCGGGTTCTGCCGCTGCTGCGTCGTGATTAGAACGCTCTCATTAAACCCCATGCAGCGTCCGGTTCCTCTCCTCATCCTCCACGTTCGAGTGCTTATTAATTGCCGAACGCAGATAACGGCGTCTTACAGCCTGAACGCTCCGTCTCTGAGAGAACTCTTCACTAGTAATCATTTTACATGCTG
>CM059226.1:798762-823762 GCA_030347435.1 Clarias fuscus | reverse complement strand
CGTCCTGCTGCTGCTCACACCGGCTGCACTCGGATCCTCCAGCAGGCAGGAGCTGATGGTGTGTGTGTGTGTGTGTGTGTGGAGGGGGGGGAGAGCGCATGCACGGCGCAAAGAGAGAGAGAGAGAGAGCGTGTGTGTGTGTCAGAGAGAGAGAGAGCGTGTGTGTGTGTGTGTGTGTCAGAGAGAGAGAGAGAGAGAGAGAGAGCGTGTGTGTGTGTGTGTGTGTCAGAGAGAGAGAGAGGGGGGGGGGGGGGGGGCGGCGCAGCGCTAAGTGAATTGGACTCACTGCCTGATTATTTCCCGCCGGGCTGAACATCGGCTTTAATGAGACCCGAAGGCGTCTCAAAAATGTAAAAATGTGTCTCTGTATATCTATATATTTTTTTTTTCTCCACCAGACCAATTTTGTGTAATATATTTCTATAATACTTTTACTATATATCTTTTATTAAAATTATATATAAATTATTATTTTTTAAACCAGCCCTTATACACATATATATATAAACATGGCAGGTTGCTTCAAAAACGTTATTATTATTTATTTATTTATTTATTTTGCATGAATAAGCTTACACATTTACACTTTTAAGTTACTAAGTTCTGCGATGGATTGCCACCCTGCCCAGGTTGTGCCCCGCCTCGTGCTCTAAGTCTCCTGGTAGTGGCTCCAGGCCCCCACGACCCTGAATACAGGATAAAGCGTATAGATGGTGAGTGAGTGAGTGAGTGAGTGAGTTACTACGTTGTTTAAGCTACTACTGTATATAGTGTAAGTTAAGCACACAGGCACAGCATAGCACCTCGCACATGACCCTCCCGGTTAATCTGTGCTCCATGATGTAGTGGACAGTGTCAGCATCGCTGCTTTCTCAGTATTTCCTGTTAGTGTCAGTAAGCCTGTCACATTAGTGCAGTCCATACTGCTATCGTCCACACCTTCTTCATCAGTCCATCCTCATCATCGTCATGGTCATGGTCAGCCCCCCCCCCCCCCCCCCCCCCCCTCCCCCTCCCCCGTGCTGGAGGCTGAGAGCAGATGGAGGCAGCAGACTGGAGGCAGTTCCACCCGGCCCCAGATTGAGCCTCAGCGTGTCAACATGAATCATACACGAGGCTCTCGAGCGACGCTCAGTGCTATGACAACACTGCAGGTTCCTCATCGCCTCTTTTACATATAGCTCGGAGAGACACATCGCCACCTGCTGGACATCATGTGCAAATAGCCTTTCTCAGACCACCTTCATTTTCTTTCATTTTTGCAGTTTGCAGGACCTCAACCCTGGAGAATTCAGATGATTCCGTAATATTTTCAGGGGGGGGGGGAAATGCTACAATGTGCAGGACGCAGGACTGAGAACCTTGGTTGGCTGGAGAAGCTGGATTCTGATTGGTTAGAAGGTCCTGATTAATTAAAACAGCACAGGTTTCTTATCAGTGCAGGAACTCTGCTTCATCGCCTCCATACCTGAACCTTTGTAGGAATCTTTACAAGTTTTCGTTGGACGCTTTAGAAGTAGGTATTTATGTGGAACCTTTACCTCGGCAAAAAACCATCACCACCTTTCATGGATAGACTTTTTTAGGGTTGTTGTTGTTGGTGTTTTTTTGGCATTTCTTTCCTAGCGGGGATCCGGAGTGGTGAAAAAAGCTCCGCAGGATGCCTCTGTCTCCGTCTGGATCTGCGTCTTGGTCTCAGTCTTGGCCTGCCTGAGAGACGTTTCAGCTCCTTTTATCCAGGCATCGTTGCTTATGCTGCACAAACAGCATGATAAACAAACGCCCCCGGACCGAGACCAGGGTTTAATGTGTGGAGGGGGAGAGTGAGGTGTGTGCTGCGCTGCCTGCTGAGTCTGAGTGGGAGGATGGCGTTTTCAGAGGTTTCAAGACATGCCAGGGGTATTTATTTAATGCCCCCCTCCCTCTGTTTCTCTTCCAAAATGGGCACCTTTTTTTCTCTCTCCTGCAAAATTGCAGAAACACAGAGTTCTTTTTGACAGCTGTTTCTGAGTCTGCAGGCAGTCGTGGTGTTTAAAATATTTTGTATTTTTTCCCTTTTTATTTTTTATTTTTCGATGAAGATGCTCAAGAGTAAAAGAAGTTCAGGATACATCAACTTAAAAGGTCGCTGATGGCTTGGGTTCCTCTATTAGTAAGCAGCACCAGCAGAACCGAGCAGTGCTGCTTAAGAAAGATAGATTCAATAATCCTGGGGTTTCACTGAGAACCTTTTAAACACTGCTTTGAAAGATGAGTATATGTAAACATCAAAGCTTCTGGGTATCGTGACCTCGCCTTTTTTTAAAGACTTTTGAAGCTACAGTATGCTAAATCATTTTAAAGGTTTATTCCTGCACTGCTTCATCCCAAGGGTACTTATTTTAAGATTTTCAGATATCTATAGTTGTTAGTTAGTTGTCTTAATTATATCTAAGTTTGTATCTCAAGTTGGTCTTATATAAATCAAACCCTTTTAATAGCAGTTTCGTTTAGGACTGATTCCTGAATTATTGGCACCCTTTAGAGAAACCTGTATTGATTTTGTTTAACCTTCTAAAATATTGACTTTCCTCTCGAAGATTTTAAACTTTGGTGGCTGGTGTAGGAGTTAGCACTTGTAACCTCACACATCTAGGGTTGAGGGTTCGAGTCCTGCCTCGGGTGTGTGTGTGTGTGTGTGTGTGTGTGTGCGTGTGTGTGTGTGTGTGTGTGTGTGTGTTTGTGGAGTTTGCACATTCTCCCTGTGTATAATGGGTTTCCTCTGGTTTCCTCCCACAATCCCAAGATATGCAAATTAGGTTAATGGGCATAAATAGTCCCCTGGAAGAGGTGACCCTGTACAGTACATGACAAGTGGTGGAGAGAACGAGTGAGTGAGTCAGTCAGTCTCAGGCCTATTTACTGGATATTACCTGTAGGGGTGCCAATAATTGAATAAAAAATGCACGACTAGTAACAAAATTTACATAGTGTTTTGCTTCCTGTAAGTTTAATGCAGCATTTAAATAAAGATGATAATTTCCTAGAAAGGAGCTCGGGATGTTCTCCTCAACTCTGAGTTCAGGAAATGACATCGAACCAACATGGCGGCTCACGGCATCAACGATAAACGCAGCAGCATTCCTTACCGTTATATGAGTTACACTGCACATACTGTACATAAACACTGAGGTCGATACTGATGTCATTTCAAGTTCCACCTCTGAGGTTAAGTTGAATATACAGTAGCATTAGTTTAAATATCTCGTGTTGTACTTATTTTCCTGAAGAGTTCCAGTTGTGGAGTTTCCTCGACATCGGTTCAAACCTGTAAACCCGTACGGCTGGAACGTATTGTATATCAAGTGAGAGCTACAGTATCTAGGGCAAGAATCTGTCTATCTATCGAGCATCTGCTTAACACTTTACTTCTGCTAAATTAAGAGATAATTAAGAGGAAAGTCTTCTTTCTGGTTAAAAAAAATCCAGCTTGTGCTTTGCCATCTTTCTGCAAACCGTCAGCGTCATTAAACTGTCACTTTTACGTAAGACTTTGACAACATAATTGAAGCTTCTCACCGTGTTTTCAGGAGAGCGAAGGAGCAGCTGCTGGAGCGTCTCATCACCTTCATCTGAAGTTTTTCTGCTACAATTCATGCAGGTTTGAGTCCAGATTACAGAAAGACTGACAGGCTTAATGCTTAACCTCTAGGCTCGAAGTTAAATTCTATCACTAACGGTTTAACTCAAGTGATCAGGAAAAAGAGAAATAAATACAGTGTTTATCGCTCCATGTGCGTTTATTCTGAACGTCTATGTAAATTCCCAACCCTCTGACATACTAGGAAAACAATACTGAACTGTATTCATGCAAAAAAAGCAAAGTTACAGAAGAACCTGAACAAAGAATCATATAACTGAGTGGTTTATATAAAGCGTTTGTCTGCCTCCATGTAGGTGAACGAGTCTCCCTCGAACGGGAGAGGAGGCGGATGGTTGTAGATTCCCATCAGGAAGATGGCGATGGTCCCGATGGTCATGACGGGAGTCACGATGTAGAAACAGAGGCGGTCCACCGTCCGGGCGATCCCACTCCAGTTATCCTTCTCCTGCAAAACACACCAGACCCAAGGCAAAGGGGTTGAATGCAAAGGAGTCGACTCTTTGAGTCAGATATTTGATTCGAGTCAAAAAGAGTCTATATATTTATAAGTAAAGTAAAACGCTTTGATTGATAAAAAAAGAGATTTTTGGGGAAGTTTTGGGGAATAACGAGTCATTCGCAAGCTGAATGAATCGACTCTTATAGATGAGTGAAGTGTTTTACTGAAAGGAGCCAAACTTCTCATCGTTAATCACTCATTAGTTGTTATTGATGGTCATTTCTGCCTGTTTTTAAAACACAAACACACAGAAATTTCCTGAAAGCACAATCTCAACTGGGTGATGCGTCATTATATACATAAATATCAAAAGAATTATAATAATAATCAATACAAAAACATGCACACAGCCACAAAAAAGTCTACGGGTTAGTACGTAAGTGTTCCTTAATCATGGCCAAGAGAGAAGGTGTTGATTCATTTTCTATAACAGCAGCTCTGACAGGATCGCAACTGCAAAACACAGGATTATATTCATACACTCGTTCTGATCCCTTTTATTAAAAATAATAAAAATAAATTTATGTGATTGTTAATATGAACATTACTGTAACAATAGGTTTATTATAGGTTTATTACTAATAATACTGGTTAGGGGAGGAGTCAAATCGGGTGCTTTGTGACACAATGCATAATATATATATATATATATATATATATATATATATATATATATATAGATAGATAGATAGATAGATAGATAGATAGATAGATAAAATTTCAGACAGTGAAAATAACATAATAATAATAAAGTTGTATTTATTTAGTATTGGATGTGCCTGAGACTTATTTTCACACTCATAAGCGCATTTTTAAAAAATGTACAGCGGCATCTGTTGAATCTAAAGGTTGATTTTTTATGATATAAGTGTTTTACATTTAAATGTTAAAGTCGCAGATCTTCTCTTCCTGCGGGCCGATTGTGATGAAACAAAGCCTACTGTACGTGTTACCTTAAATACGCCCCACTAAAATTCCCAAATCCATCTTGATGTGTTCTATTACTCATCTTACGTTGGCACAAACTTATGTTTCCGCAAATATCTACACAGCAATTCTACAGTTTTATTATATGTATAGATTTCCTATTACAGTGGAAACTCGGATTGCGATTAACTCGGTTTACGAGTGTTCCGCAAGACGAGCAAAGATTTTTAATAAATTTTGACTTGAAAAACGAGCATGTCTTGGTTTACGAGTGCCAAGTTTTTTGACACTGACACACAGCGACACTCTCTCGCCTTTACACACACACACACACACACACACACACACACACACACACATATACACAAATACACAGCGCCTGCGCGCACAAACGGAAACACTTATCTGTTGGGATTTATTTTAACTTTTTTTTTAAGTAAAGTGCAGGTTAAATTGTTTTATTTTTACTTTATATATTGTATTACTTATTTTTCTGTATTTATTTTTTTGGCCTGTGGAACAAATTATTTGAGTTTTCATTATTTCTTATGGGATGGTTTGATTTGGTTTACAAGTGTTTTGGAATACGAGCTCATTTCCGGAACGAATTATGCTCATAGTCCAAGGTTCCACTGTATAACATTTTTACAGCATTTAATCCAAAAAGTCTTTCCCCTATTTTATTTTTGTTCTTGTTAATTATTATACAAGTCATTTAATAAAATGTTCTACAGCAGTGGCCAAAAGTATTAGGACAACATATGCAGTGTATTATTGTTCTGAAGAGTTAATTAGAATCAGCTAATTAGAATCAGCTGGTTTAGTTAATAGTAAATAACAAATATGTGGCAGGACTTTTACTTTCTTTAAACGCCTAAAACACTCAGAAGTTCTCAAGTGAACTGTGAATTTCTGGGGCAAATTTCCGTACATGATCTTCAGGAAGCGATCAAGCAGGTGTGGATCAAACGAGTCTTTCTGACTCTAAGCTCAGCCAGTCTTAAAGACTAAATGACTTCATACTAAATACTGATTGTTGTAGAGCGATTTCACCGCTTAGAATATATGCACAAATTATTCTTATCATCTTGGTAATCAATATTTAAATAAAACTTCCAGACAATGTCATTAAAACATTACATTTCATTTTTGTCTCAATACTTTTAGCCACACTGTGTATTTTATTGTTACCTAGGGGGCGATAATATCCACATCTTTTTAAGTTTTAATTGTATAATTGTCCAAAAGTGTACACATGTTCATTTTAAACTATCAACGACACACAAATAAATTAACGGCACACGTCACACTGCTTCACTGCTCCGCGTCTCTGAGCTCTGACCTCGTTATAGTCGTTTTTGTTGTGCATGTGCTTGACGATGTAGTTCGCTCCTTCCACAGCCGGCTTCAGCTCGTTAAACAGCTGATCGGTCACGTCCGAGTCGCTGCTGGATTTATACACTGCGAAGAAAAACACAGCAAATGTCCAACAAACGGACAGAGAGACGAGGAACGGCACAGCAACAAGCAACGTCCAGAACATCTCTCTCTCGGTAGGAAATACTGTATAAGAAAATATTCACTAATTTGATCTGCTGATTTGAGCTTTTTTTAAATAAACAAACAGGATTGCTTGACCTCTGACCTCCTGTCTGTCTGTCTTTAGTTTGTTTGACTTAAATCAGTTTAAATCCCTATGGGCTCTGTGTGAAGTCTGTTTTATAAAACTGCTGCAAAATATTTGACAGATTCTCAGTTTGTGCTTCGAATCTCGTTGCACTTTCTTTCTTTTTCTCCAAGAAAAAAAAAAGTTTTTTAAATGAATTTTACGTGAGATATTTACCCTTTTGTTTATTATCTGCATATTTATTAAAGGCTAGAGTAAACCAAACTTTGACCAAAAACAGAGTGAAAAGATTTCTGCTAGCGTGGCACAGTGAGGCGCTGTGGTACTGACCGGCGGTGGGCGTGGGCCTCGTGGTCAGGCCGTGTCTCTTGGACTGCTTCTCGAACATCAGCTCACTCCGAGACTTTACGCTGTAATACTCCTCAGCTTTAGCGATGTAACCCACGGAGCTGGAGCGCCTCGGCAGCGCCCCCTCCCACCGCGGCTCGCTATCAGCCGGACGGGACATGCGGAGGAGACGGGGAAGCTTCTCCAGGAACAACTGGGTCACGGAAGGACATTTATTTAGCTAGATGAACATTACTGAATGCAAGGTGTGGACAATTTATATTTATATGCAACAAACTGCAAACAAACTTTATGTGCAAAGCTAGAACAGCAAAAGAAATGTGAAGAAATGTGAGTCATTGTTCATTCGAGTTCATTCTTGATTAC
This sequence comes from Clarias fuscus, assembly GCA_030347435.1. NCBI lineage: Eukaryota > Metazoa > Chordata > Actinopteri > Siluriformes > Clariidae > Clarias > Clarias fuscus. The sequence continues at coordinate 816,352 of CM059226.1, read as the reverse complement.
AGTATTAATTTACTACTGTAATCAAGTGCCCTCTAGGGAACACCTATGGGATGTAGAATGTGACAAAGTGCCCTCGAGGATGCTCCTACGTAGATGAAATTACATGAAGTGCCCTTTAGGATGCTCCTAGAATGGATACAATATTATAAAGTATTATTGTGAATATTATAAAGTGCCCTTGATGCTCCTAGGGTGAATAAAATGTTAGAAAGTACCCCTTAGGCTGCAACAACAGTATGGCAATCTGATTAACTGCCTTCTAGTGTGCACTGACAGTATATGAAATTTGAAAAATGTGCTACTAGAATGCTACTATAAGGAGGATAATATGTAACACATTGTCCTGTGTTGTGCTCCGACTGTATTTAAAATCTGATAAACTGCCTTGGATGGTGCCCCTATGGTATATGAAATTTCATAACATGCCCCCTAGGATACCCCTATAGGGTAAATAAAATGTTGTAATGTGCCCCGTAGAGTGTTCTAACAGTATAAAACTCTGAGTCTTTTAAAGTTCCACTGTGTTATTTAAAATCGGATAAAGTGCCCTCTAGCGTGCAACTGTAGTTTAAAATGTGACTTCTCCAGCCTCGAGTCTGTGTGTGTGGAGTTTGCATGTTCTTCCCGTGCTTGGTGGGTTTCCTCTGGCTATTCTGATTTTGTCCCACAGTCCAAAGACATGCAGGGTAGACTAATTAGCGTTCCCAAATGTCCCATAGTGTAATGTGTGTGAACGTTGACTGGCGGTCCTACCGTGGTCGTAAAAATGGGAATAAATACAAAGGTCACCATTGGCCTCCACGGACCCGATTTGTATTATGAAGGTTACTAGATGGATGGAAGGATGGAGAGTGCCCTCTAGGGTGCCTCTATGGTATTTTAATTGTGCTAAAGAAGCCTCTACGGTGTCTCTATGCTGTATTAAGGATGATAAGCGGCCCTTCAGGGTAAGAGAATATGATGAAGTGCCCTAATGGGTGTGTCCTTGTACATTTTTTCTTCTCCTCCTCGGCGGATCTAAAGACCATCTAAACGCGAAAGTGAATGTGAAAGGTTCTCAGGTGACTTGCCACTTTGGTCCACTCGGACATGAAGTGTGTGCTGGGGGTCCTGAAGTGGAGGTTCAACACAACGACACAATTCAACACCACCACAGTGACCAGAACCATGATGAACATCAGATACCTGCAAGAACCACAACCAGGTTCCTCATGCTCTTGTTGCTCTACATCATTAAAGCTGTTATAACTTCAAACGGGTTTCCTCAGGGGCACCTTACTCACTTAACAATCAGAGGAACAGCCATGGAGGTCTCGGGCAAGCGTTGAGATATCAGGAGCAGGAACACAGACTGAGCCAGGAGCACTGAGATGGACAAGGTCATCTTCTCACCACCTGAACAGAGACAGAAAAAAAGAATTTCTGAAAATGGAGCCTTCTTTAAATATGAAAAAAAAATTGCCCAAGCTTTAGTGTTACAGGTCCAAACGTTTAAAACGTACATCAGTTATTTAGTTACAACTTATGTAACATTTATGAAGACACAAGTCAATTACAGCGGTACATCGGCATACGAATGTAATCTGCTCCAGAGGCAAAACGCATTTTCCCATAGGAAATAATGTAAATGCAGATAATCACATGCCAAACATGCTTTTCATGCCGAGGCAAATCACCTGCAAGATTTTAGTTCTTAAGGTGAAAATCTGTGACGTGGTGTGTTCGTATAACGAGGTTCTACTGGATTCAAACGTCACAATGTTAAGAAAATAACTAATAATGTATTCTTTAAAAAGTTATAAAGTTTCTGCAATCCCTTTTGTTGCAAATTGTTTCCTTAAATCTTACAAAGTTGCATGTTGCTTTTTTTGAAAGTAAAAAAGTTACAAATCACTTCTTTAAAAAAAACATTTAAAATGAATTCTTAAGTTACAGAATGTTTCTTTAAAACTTATAAAGTTAAACACTACTCCTTATTTAAAAGTGTAAAAGTTACAAATCCCTTCTTTAAAAATGGGCAGTTTTAATGAAGTAAAGTTACTAAAAGCACTTCTTTATCTGTTACAAAGCATTTCTTTAAGCATTGCAACGTTACAACGTTACCATTAAGCATAAAAATATAAATCTGTGCACTAAGAGGTACAGATTAATTGTTTAAAAGTTACATAATTTGGAAATCACTGATTCCAATTTACAATAAAAGCTACAAATCTTCCCTTTTCAAGAATTATAACCTTATAAAGTGACTTTGTTATGAAATACAACTCTGTAAAACTAAATTAAACATCAATTCCTCATCATGTCACATTATACACACTGATTCGATCCCAAAAACATATCACAAGTGTTATTATGAGGAGTTTATATTAAACTATAAAATATAAAATACTGGCAATAGTGAACATTACACTTTTTTAACACAAACAGCTTGCAATAACATTGTTTGACCACAGAGGGCTCCAAAACTCCCCCAAATTCCCAAATCCTAAAGCGAAGCATCTAAACATGATTTGAAGCACTGTAGTGTCGACTCACTGTCTGCAGGCAGGTAGTACACCAGCGACGCCAGGAAGGAGATGAGCACGCAGGGGATGATGATGTTGACGATGTAGAACAGAGGCTTGCGCTTGATGATGAGGTAGAAGGTGATGTCTTGGTGCTTGTTGCTTTCCATAGGGATGCTCTTGTAGATGTTTTTTCTGGCAGGTCTGTGAATGATCTCCCACTCACCATTCTCTGAGACATTTAAAAATAAAATTAAGGGCTGATCAAAAAGAAAGAAAAAAAAAATTACACATGATCCAGGATTACCTGTGAATCCTTCAGGGTCGATGATGATCCATTCCACGCGGAAGCTTTTCTTGGTGTCAGCATCCTCCTCCTCCTTTAAATTTAAGCTGATCTCTCTGGCATTGTAAGTTAAAGAGCTAAAAGATATATCAGAAAGTCGGGTTGGATTTGAAGTATAAAGTGAATATTTGTGTTTTCCACGATGATGGTGAATGAAGCAGCCGACCTGAACTTTAGGCTGCAGTTTTGCCAGTCAAAAGGAAAATAGCGGACGTTGATGGAGCAGGAGCTGCGGAAGATAGCAGGAGGCAACCAGTACACAAACCCAGTGGAGTCCACCAACACGTTACAATAATAAGCCACCTCGAACTGGGCGTCATTACTAATAAGAAGAGAAGCACCATTGATTAATCACCTATAAAATGTTTCCATTTAAGAACATCGTCACAGAGTCGTCTTACTTGTTCTCCAGAACGATCTCTGGAAGCCACACCATTTTGGCGGGTAGACGCACAATAGTGATGTCATCAAACTCGGAGGTATTCCATGCAAGTCTAGGGTCAGTCCAGCCCTAATCATAATCACGAGGAAACCCGGGATCAGAACAATAAATTCTACCAGAAATGTTTTTTTCTCTCTTTTTTTCCCAGAAAAATATTTTTTTTTATCAGAGAACTTACATGTTCTATCCACACGTTGGTCAGCAAAGTTTCACTGACTTCATCCTGCCACAAACAGATTCACATCAGAATCAACAGCGTGATCTAAACACTGCAGTAAGAACAACATGTCTAATGTCTAATGTTCTGTACAGATAAAAAAAAACTCCCAGCTCTACAAAAATCAATCTGACGATAAAAAAATAATAAACCATGAATAGGAAGCTCAGGATTACAACTCTGTCTGAACACACACTCACCAGAGAGATGAGGTTGGAGAGCATCAGCGAGAGGTAAATCGTCGCCGTCTCGTCTTTGTGTTGCACCGGACGCAGTTCTTTGTTGTATCCGTTTAACAAGTGTTTGATGAGACGTTCCTCCTCGTTCCTGCCGCTGCATCCTGTGTGTGTGAGATGTAGACATATGCATATGAGCTTTATATCCTTCATGATGTAAAGTCTGCGGAGCAGCACATGTGTAAATTAAATATATTAAAGTGTTTGTCTGTAAATAGAGAAAAAAACATAATTACAAGATAATATCTCTTATTTTAATGTTTAATGTTTTAATGTGAAATATGCTTCCCAATCATTATTCTTATTCTTATTGATTTATTTTTTATCTGGCTTAAAAATACTCCAATAAAAGGCTCTTAGTTTTCTACATGGATTCTGCTTGGAATGTTACTTTTAGAGAAACTTCTCTAAAAAAAAAAAAAAAGCAGAGTTAACTTCTCTATCAAACCTTTCAAGATTAAAACTGTTCATGTAAATGTACTGTATGTCGAGCGATTTTGTGTCTGACGTCATCAATACACATGTAAACTGCCCACATTGAACTGTTTTGATCAGGATGGTGGATTGGTCTGTCTTCACATGATGCTGTAAGTAGAATCTTTACAAATCTGGTCACCCTAAAGTAAAATAATACTTATTTGGTGGCTCAGTGGGAGGTGTTTCGCCTGCCATGCGAGAGGGCCGGGTCCGATTCCCAGCCACTGGATGAAGTGTCTGTCCCAAGCCCAGATAATAATGGGAGGGTCGTGTTTAGAACGGCATCTGGGGTAAAAACTTGTGACAAACCGCTGTGGCGACCCATTGCCGGGAGCAGGCGAAAGACCAACAACAATTTATTTGATTTGCAAAAAACTAAAAAAACGTATAGTACGAGTTCGGCTACTCAGTAATGCAAGTAAATAACAATTAATATGAATCAGTACAAAAACTCAAAAACTGATAGTTCTGTTTACTTACAATCGGAAACATCATTACTTTAAAAATTTGATGTAACTGATTACCTCAAAATTTTTGAGTTTTGCCAACTTATTCGGGTTTATAGTGAATAATAATAGTGCATTAACTCCTTTTTTTAATGTGTCCTTTCAAATGTATTAAATATTAAACAAGATTTGCTTTTGGATTTGTTGGTTCTCACTCCAAAAATCACAGAGTTCTCAGATCCTGAGCAGCTTTACACTTATGCGAGTGTTACTTGCTTATATTACTAATAATGGATCAAATAACAAAACATTGGATTATTAAGTTATTTACAGTGAAAGCACAAACATGAAACTCGGATTAAACCTGAAAAACTCAGATTAAACTGACCGACTTTAGCTGGTCTTTAACTGAAGGGTGTGTGTGTGTGTGTGTGTGTGTGTGCGCGCGAGTGGGGGGGGGGGGCTAACTTATTATTACTGTAGTAATTTATTTGTAACTGTATTTAGAAAAATATTCACCAAAAGCACAGAGTGTTTTGCAGCATCACTGTGAGTTGGACTGTTACACAAAACAAAACTCTTTACAGATTAAAACATCAACATAGAGGACAGTACTGGAGCTGGAGGACAGTGGGGGACAGTGGGGGACATTTTGAGAGAATGCGACTATAAAATCAGTATTTTAAGAGAGTATTAAACCTGAGCTTTGTGGTTGAAACACCGGGCAATGAGGTGTGAATATGAGCGCAAGGTGTTAGTGAATAGTTTCATTAGTTTGATTAGTTTAATCAGTCATTTGTCTTACCTGAGAGAAAGAAGACGAGCAAAACTGGAAGCAGGAAAAAGACAGACTTCATTTTATTCCAGTGATTTTGTAGTATTTTCTGTTATTTTCTCGGGTTGTTGCTCTGATTGTGTGAGTGTGATTCTCTCCAGGATTGACTCGGACAGGTGGCAAAAACTACAGGGGAAAAATAGACACACAATCGCTCACTTCCGGTGCTGAGTTACAGAGCGCAGCGGGCGGGGGCGGGAGTAGAGTGTGTGTGTAGTAGAGTGTGTGTGTGTGTGTGTGTGTGTGTGTGTGTGTGTGTGTTACATGAGACATGTAACACACACACACACACACACACACACACACGTTTTTCGGCTCCATTAGTCGCAGACACAAACATGACTTTAAACATTTTTGCCGCTTTTTTGTAGCTAAATGCATCCAGCAGGTGGCGCTAACGGATCAATTAAATTATATATTTCGGTTGGTGGTCTGTGTAAACTCGAGCTGAGCTGAGACGAGAGCTGGACATCAGCTGTTTGCCTTTCGTCACGACTCTGAGCTCCTGAACGCTGAATGTGATGTAACATAAGAACCTCAGATTGACTCAAACCTTTATTTGTTGCTCGAGTAGTGAGTGTTTATTACACATTTAGCTGAATTTTAAGATAGATAGATAGATAGATAGATAGATAGATAGATAGATAGATAGATAGATAGATAGATAGATAAACTGTTGCTCATTGATTGCTCATTGACTGAGAATCCTACAGGTTTGTAGTTCTTCCGGGTTTAACCTCGTGGTGTTCCAGTCCTGGCTGCTGTCCGAGGTGCTGAAGGTTTCTCACCTGCACTGCAAACACTTCACTGCATTCACAGATCACATTATTTACACAGGACACGTTTATTCAGAAAATCAGCTGGCACGTGAAGCAAGCTGTGAAATGTTATATTTTCTTTCTGTCTGCCTAGATGTCTGTCTTTTATAATCATTCAAGATGTAGTTAGAGGTTTTGTTTGTCTCCCTGGCTCTTTCTCTGTCTAATGGTCTCTGTCTGTCTGTCTGTCTTTTATAATCATTCAACCTGTAGGTATTCTCTCTCTCTCTCTCTCTCTCTCTCTCTCTCTCTCTCTCTCTATCTATCTATCTATCTATCTATCTGTGTTAAGTCTGTATTATGTTTCTTTCCCTCTTCATGTGTTTCTTCCCCCCGCCTCTGGCTCTAAACCCGGATGAATGACTTCACTTTTCCGCCTGGGTGTTCCTCCTCCTTTATGGTCTTTGGGATCTCCCTGCGTTTTTCCGCCTCACCACCAATCCGTCTCTCTCTCTCTCTCTCTCTCTCTCTGTTACCATAACAGCTCATTGAGTCCTAACTCGGAGCGAGCGCGCGCTGCTAGAGTTGGAGAGATTACGCTCATACCGAACCCCGAGCCGGAACCCGAACCAGTTCTCATTTTCGGATTTCAACATCCTCTCGCTCTCTCTCTCTCTCTCTCTCCATCACACACACACACACACACACACACTCGCCATGTCCGAGGTTTTGCCCTACAGCGAGGGGAAGATGAACGGCTACGGGCCGGACGACGAGGTCGGACAGATGTCGTTCAGCTGCCGGCTGCAGGACACCAACTCGTTTTTCGGCGCGTCGCAGTCAAAAAGGCCGCCGAAACTCGGACAGATCGGGCGGGCAAAGCACGGTGAGTGAGTCCGGGGATGACCAGGAGGGGACTGGAGTCATGACCAAAAACATGAGGGAAAATGGGAAAGAGAAAGTTGAAAAAGAGAAAGAGAAATAACATTCAGCCGAAGTGCGTCTGCATGGCAGAGCGCGCACTGTGTGGATTATAACTGTGGTTTTAATTAATGTATTTATTTTTTGACTGTAGGATAATTCAGATTAGTCTTTGTAGTATTGTTTTGATCTTTTTAAGCATCCTCATGGTTTCTTTCTGTTTCTCAGTGGTAATTGAAGACGACCGAATAGACGAGGTGCTGAAGGGCATGGCGGACAAACCGTCCCCCGGGGTGTAGACCCTCCTGACCACTCAGAACCTTTATTTCGCATTTAATCACCGGTTTGAAGCACCGCATGTAAAGCAGTGAGGAGCGACTGAGAAGCCTGTGAGGATCAGGATGCTGAGAGCGGACTGTTATAATGAAGAGATGATGAAGATGATGATGATGATGAAGAACTGGCATTACACGACCTCGGGCGTTTGGGTTTTAGGTTGAAAAAAAAAAAATCATACGCGGAATTTTCTTTCCAAGCTGCTGGTTTAGATTCTAAATTCTCCACAGTAACTCATCTAGGCCTAGAACAATCCACCCACCTTCATCACAGCGATGAGAAGAAGTCCTGCTCGGGTCCGACTTCATCCGCCATCACGATCTCAGTGTTCCGTGTCGGACCTCGGTTTGGGTTTCAGTGCCACGTTTCATCGATGTAGCTGCGTTGAATCAATACGGGTCACGAGCTCACAAACGACGCAACACTGAGTTTTATTCGGACAAACAAACAAGCAAACAAACATGAAACGCAACAGTTGAGGATAATTGTGTGCATGTAGTATGCATGACATTTCAACTGTAGAATTATTCCGCGCTATTTCAGTATTAATGTGACAGTAGAATAGTGTACACTCTTAGCACTAAAGGTACCAAACTGTACTTTATTCTTTAAATGGTGTTAATCTTGTTGTTAAACTTTAAAGGTGCATCAGTTATTCATCAGTACCAATGTTGCGCCTTGTAGACTAGGATTTGTAAAGACAACATTTTTACAAGCAACAAGAAAAGTCCAGCTTGGCACCTTTACCGGTCCCAGTCAAGCCTGAGCATCATCTCACATGGTTTTTTTTTTGTTGTTGTTGTTTGTTTTTTTGCTTGCTGTAGGCTATGACGTCACACCATGTTGTGCTGTTTATTTCCACTTCGGGTTTCCGCGTCATGCTCTAATTACAGTACACACTTCCGAAAAGGAAATAGGCTACAAGAGCGCCTGAACGTATAGGTTTAAAAAAAAATAAAAATAAAAACCACGCACGCGCACGCACGCACACTCACACAGTGAACAGGAGGCCTGGCCTTTGTGTGTGTTTCAACCAGGGAAGAAAGCATCTGCAAATATGAGCACAAATCTGATAATTGTATGATAATTATATGATAATAATATGATAATTAAATGATAATTAGCCCCATAAATACAGCAGGTTAAAAGCAGGCGCACATAAAGTTTACCTCCAATGCCAGCAAGAATTTTAAAGAACATGAAGAAGTACTAATAATTATTCTAATAATTTTTTTAAGGACAGAAAGAAGAGGAGAATATCTTGTTTATTTCATTTCATAATTTTTTTAAATATATGGCGTCGTGTAAATAGGAAAATCTCTTGGTGATTGAGTTTGCATGAACTTCGTGCCAAAGCAGGTGTTTGAACCTGTCTCTAAAACTCCTTCTTTTTACTGAAGTTAATATTTCTATTTAATATTTTTATAACTAAATATTTGTTACTCAAAATGATATGCTAGCGTGCATTCATGGGGAATAATAATAATAATAATAATAATAATAATAATAATAATAATTGTTGTTAATAATGATGTTATTATTATCATTATTATTATTACTTATTATTATTGCTTGTCATTCCAGAATTGAAAATATTTTTACTCCATTTTCTCTCATCGAGTTCTCTCAGTGTTAGATCACATTATTTGTTTATTTATTTATTTAGTGGCTTATTTATTTATTTACATTCTGTACGGTTTGTGCATGAAATCTTTAATATTTTCCAAATGAATGAAGATTTTTATAAAGCAAAAAAACAAAAGATAATTCATGTCAGCATTTATGGAGAATGAACCCTTGTGTACTCTGTGTACTCTGATGCCATTTCACTGTACTTGCTGAGTTAATAAATGGAGACAGAAATTATCAAGTTGTCTGATTTGTTAATTTTTTAAAATCCAGGATGAACACCCACACAACAATGCTCTTGGTTTATGAGTTAAATTAAAGAGAAGTGTTCAAAAAAAAAAAAAAAACACTCAATTCAGCCTAAATGAGCAGAAAACACACACACCTGGATGAAGCTTTGAGGTTTCATTGTGAAAGCAGGTGTTCATGAGCAGTCAAGTATGAAGCTAATGGGATAAAGATCAACATGATCTTCAACATCAACATCAGCGTGTGTGGTTGTGTTTAGATTGTTTACATTGTTTACTCCCTCATCCTCATGGTGGGTCAAATGGTTGAGGCTTTGAGTTACTGAGCATAAGGTTCAAACCCCAGCACTGCCAAACTGCCACAGCTGGGCCCTTGAGCAAGACTCTTAATCCTATCTGCTCCCTTGAGCTGGTGAGTTAGGAAACTAGTTTGTTTGTATTTTGTGAAACAGGACTAACTAAATTCTGTTATTGTCAAGACATCAGATGTTCAAATCCCAGTGATGCCCTCGCTCAATGAATTGGCTAATCATGTAATTGCAAGAGCTCTACTGTAGGTGTCTGTGAGCTTGTGTAGGCAGAAGAGGGGAGATAGCGTTGCGTCAACCCAGCTGTGTTACTCAGCAAGAGCAGCAGTTTGAAAGCATATATATTCATGTCTGGCTTTACATGTGTCAGAAGAATTAGGTCTTAGCCGTCACCTTTTTCAGGTGGAAGCTGGTGTATGGGAGGGTGGAACATGCAAGACTGATTTAGGGCCAAAATAAAAGTGTTAAGCAGAAAATAATAAAAGTAAATTTAAAAAAACTGATCTGGAGTGAGCAGATGGAGTCACTGAGGTTGAGGAACTCTCAGAGGAACAGTTCACACACCACACTGATGTTAACAACATTTCTACATCCAGGGCTCTCCACTGTACATATAGTGGCAGAGCCTATAAAGAAAATCTCACAGGTTTAGGCAACTCCCACATTGGGTTTAAATCCACCTACATATCTTGATGTCATTGTGTTACACACCTTCACCTGGAACACTATGGGTGGTCTCTCAGAGAGTAGTGTATATGTTATTCAAACAAGTCCAGGATTATTTTTTTAACACTTCTGCTTGTGTGAATGGCATTCGTTTGCGTTGGAGTCACGCCACACTGCACTGCCGTACTCCAGTGTTTACATTATGTAGATGCAGATGATTCATGCGTGTCACTATTCATTTCAGTGACGCTGAAATACAGTATTTATTACCAGTGTATCAGACATCACACATCCCAGGAGATCTCTTTCCTTATCAGCGAGTGTTATTTTAATGATCCTAAACACGCACTCGTCTTAACTGCCGCAAATCAGATAAACATCTTGCAGAAAACTAGTAGATTTTAGCCCGCTGTTTTAATGACAGCCTGGAGCTTTTCATAAGCACTTTAATAAACAACACATGTGGGAAAAGAGAGCGGCATGCAGAGTGACTACGACAGCGCAAAGCCGTTTGACAGGAGTGAGCTGACAGCGGTTGAAAACGTTCTCAAGCTGTCACAGATGGGGCGTTAGCGTCCTACTGGCACAGAATGAGGAGCAACAGCAGTGAGTGAGGAGATGAATGAAATGATGGAATCAGGCAAAGCTAATTAGTGCAAACTAAAAAATCATCACCTGCTGCGATTGTCGTAACAAAAAAAATCTCTTTCAGCATGTCGAGAATAGTTCATCACAGCCTTTCACACATATTCATATAACAATATTCATGAATGAATCATTTCTTGGTTTATTTTCTTTTTAGCAGTGTGAAGATTATTCCAAACATATGACACTCAAATATGGAGTTCCTCAAGGCTCTGTATGAGGACCGCTCATGTTTCAAATCTACGTAAAGATCTAATGCTGAAGAAACATTTATACTTTAATGGATGATATACAAAATACTGGATTTGTTTTTTCTTTAAGTTGTTAAATTTAAACAATAAATAAAGTGGATTTTTTTGACAGATTTTTTTTTCAAAAACGTGTGAGTCTCAAGAGAACTTTGGAATGCATTTCTGCACGGGTTGAGGGTTGTGGAATTTGGCACAGATTATTTTCAGTACATTCTACTTGTGTTCTGGGTGACAAATGTCATGCTTAGTGTGCAGAGCAGGAACATTGATAACAACCAAGACCTACTGTAATGTACTTATATACCGTTATGTTTTTATTTAAGACAGACTTAAGCTGGTTCATGCTGGTTCATGCATTCATGACCTCCAGACTGGACTACTGTAATGCATTACTTTGTGGCTGCCCTGCATCCTCAATTAACAAGCTACAGTTAGTCCAAAATGCAGCCGCCAGGGTTCTCACTAGATCCAGAAAATATGATCATATAACCCCAATATTATCATCCCTGCACTGGCTACCTGTTCAGTTTAGAATTAATTACAAAATAGCATTACTTACTTACAAGGCTCTAAACGGTCTAGCTCCCACATACCTAACCAGTCTTCTGATACGTTACAATCCACCACGCTCCTTAAGATCAGAAAACTCCGGACTACTGGTAGTTCCCAGAATATCAAAATCTACAAAAGGAGGTGTGGCATTTTCATATTTAGCTCCAAAGCTTTGGAACAGCCTTCCTGACAGTGTTCGGGGCTCAGACACAGTTTCCCAATTTAAAAGTAGACTCAAGACGCATCTCTTTAATCTGGCATACACATACAGTAACTCATCCCATAACCTCATACTCCAGTACATCTATCCTGAATGGCAACCACGCTAATTCTTTTCACCTGCTCTTTATTTTTCCACCCATCCCGAGGCATCTGGAGATTGTGCCAGCTTCAGTAGACAGAGGCCGACCCTGCGAGGTTCCTGAGGCATCCAGAGAAGGACCTGCTCCAGCTGAATTCTTCTTCATGTTGGTTTGGAGCTACACATGCTGCTCCTGAGCTCCCAGTGATCCAGACCCTCATCTGCCCTCTGCACCTGCTGACTCATCCCTGAGCTGAACTGGACTTTGTGTTATTTTAAATAACTTCTGTTATATCGAACTTTCATCTGCATAACACACATGATGTTCTACGATTTCTGTTATTTGTTATCACCCAGATGAGGATGGGTTCCCTGTTGAGTCCGGTTCCTCTCAAGGTTTCTTCCTATTGCCATCTCAGGGAGTTTTTCCTTGCCACTGTCGCCGTCACCCTCGGCTTGCTCATCAGGGACAATCTCATTATCTAGACACATTTTTCTTACACATATACACTTCCATAAATTTTCTTTTCATTTTCTTTTCATTTCTGTGAAGCTGCTTTGAGACAATGACCATTGTTAAAAGCGCTATAGAAATAAAATTGAATTGAAAAAAATATATTTTTTTAAAGCTTTGATTCCAGTCTTATACTATTTTGTCTTTATTTTACAGTTATTTTAAAACTTATTATTATTATTATTATTATTATTTTCTCTTTATTCTTTATGAAGCAAATTGTAATGCATGAAAACTGCAAATAGGAATAATTTCATTTTGCTTTTGCTCAAGAGAATAAGTCTTGTTCAAAGTTCAGTTACTGTAACAGTTTTCTTCCTCCAAGGTTCAAACCTTTTCAGTTTCAGATTGAACTAATTCTGTTTCCAGCATTTTACAGTAAACACCGCCACAAAGCAGTTTTAAAGAAATTCAGATTTCGATCTGAATTCAGATTTTCTAGTTAAGGGGGCTACACCTTTATGAGCTCATTCTTAAATGTTAATTGCACTCAGATTCTTTAGCCAAATGATTTTAAAACGTTTCATGTCGATGTAAAAACGCCAGCTGAGTTAAACTGGTCTCTGCAGTCGGAGAACAGATCAGTGCTGTAGAAATAGAGGAGCAGCTTCTCTGTTCTCGCAACCTTCCAGCCAAAAACCTGCTAATGACACATCCTACACATGATCACTGAGTCACCGATACACACTCGCTTTGATCCGAGCGCGCGCACGCGTGAGTGTGTAAATAACCATGGCTTTCCATTCCCATCTGTGTTGTCTAACAGAGTTCCTGCGCTGACAGCTCCTCAGGTCTATAACTCGCTCACGGTCAGATCGCTTCCTGGTTTTCAGCCTCGTTATGGAGCAGAAGCGAACCAGCAGCGTGAGACTCTCATCTGGTCCTGCGGAGATGTCCTGAGCTTCTGTCCAGCTGACCTTAACGTCTCACGTCCACTTCTGAAAGTGCAGTTATTACAACTCTTGCTCGACTTATGTGCTGAATCAGGGAACGTTCCAGAGCCTGGAGAGAGATCAACATAATCTGCATCTCTACAAGGGAAAAACAAAACCACTCATTACTGTGTATTTCAGCTCTGAATTAAAAATACATGCCTGCTGGTTTATTAATGCAGAGCCTGCGCCGAGTCCTGAGCGCTTCTGAGGATTATATTTAGGTGTGAGTGTGTTTGATGTTCATCTGTGATGAAAACTGCAGGAGAGTCGAGTGTGTGTAGTGTTGCGACGGTCATGAACGTGAGAATCTTTCACTGCGGCAAACATACACACACACACACACACACACACACACACACACGCACGCACGCACGCACGCACGCACACACTAATAAAGTGCAACATACACTCATTCAAAGAAAATGATTACAGCCATAGTTAAAATTATTGGCACCTTTTGTGATAATGTATTGCATTTTTCATAGTTTATTGTAAAACACTAGTTTCAAATGTACTGGCACCCCTGTTATTTACATTTGAGCAGCATCAAGTCTTTTCCATCGACTCTTTAAATAATTGTCTGTGTGCCGAGTCTGAATCAGGGCCAAATTGATTCTTTTGCCTCGTTTGCTTTGTATTTGTATTGTTATTTTTTCTTTATTTAGTTAATACTTATTTCATAAATACAGCCATTTAATAAACCGAATGAGTATCTAACAAAGCACAGCCAAGCCTAAAGAACATGTATACTAAATAAATGATTAGATGCTCATATAAATAACTACACTCCCACTGTGGTGCCCAGTTCGTGTGTGAAAATGATTTCTCATGGTCCAAGAACCTCTCTGAGTCCAGGAATAAGGCAGAAGAAACCCACCATAGATGTGATGTGCTGGTGATTCAGTACATTCAGGTGGTCATGTGACTTCATTTTATCTCCACATAACGTTGCTGAGTCTCGACCTGAGCGACTGAAGCGACCCCAGATCATAACACTGTCTCCAGAGGCTTGTACAGTGGACACTATGCATGACGGGAGCATCGCTTCATGCGCTTCCCTTCTCACCCTGACACGCCCATCACTCTGGAACAGACTCGGTCTGGACTCATCAGGTCACATGACCTTTTCCCATCACTACACAGTCCAGTCTTTATGATCACTAACAAACTGAAGCCTCTCCATGATCTCCATCACACTCATGCCGGATGTGAATTCAAGAGGTTTAATAAGGTCTTGGGCCGGTCTTAACCCAGGTCCACTCACTGTAATGTTTTCTTTACTTGATGCAGGATGATATCAAAATTGACACTTTTTTTGGGCCAGGCAGTTCAGTTTAAATCATTTTGTGTGTCTCTTCCAGACTTCTCCAAATTGTGCTACAGCTCTGTGCTTCGGCGTCACACTGAGCAGGAAGACATACACGGATTCTTTAATTAAATACACTGAACTTAACATACAGTATACTAAACATTGTAAAGGAACATTTGGAAAGCATCTTCATCTGCTCTCCTTTGTGTTCCCATCATCATCATCATCATCATCTTCAGCTCACATAACAAGTTTAAAATTCTACACTGGATTGATTTCTGCACTGGAAAAACAATTTAGATGCACGCTCTGGTCCAAATCAAATGTAGCAGAGTTTGAACTTCCTGCCAGAGGCAACCAGGTGTTCAGGCTTTAAAAGCGGAAAAGTACATCTGAGAATTTACGGTCCATCAATCACACACAACTCCACAGCATCACTGATCTCCAGGTCCACGTTTTACAAAAGGTTGTCTTTTAAAATTCAGTCCACTTTTTGTTTTTCCAGTGATAAAATGCTGAATTTCAAAATGTTGCATTTATATTTAATAAAGTAAATAAATACACTCTTGAAGAAGCAGCTCGTCACAGTGTACAAAAAACACATTTTGAACTGTCTTGTTTTGTTTTTTTAATTAATTGCAGCTATATTTATTTATTTATTTATTTATTTATTTCGTTCTACTTTTAGAGCCCCAGTTTTTTTGCACTCTGTTCCTGATACCTGAGCGCTCGAGCGTTCTGCACGAGGGTTCCTCTGCACGTGTACCTGCACAAATAGCAAATAAATCTCTCATACTTTTATTTTCGGCTCTTCTCTCCTTCCCGTGAAAGAAGATTATGAAATCAGGTCGCGTCCGCTCCACTGCATCTCACCCACAGCCGCCAGAGAAACATGTGGAGGTGGGAAATGTGGAGCAGCGTGTGTGGTTGTGAGTGTGTGTGTGTGTGTGTGTGTGTGTGTGTGTGTGTGTGTGTGTGTGTGTGTGTGTGTGTGTGTGTGTGTGTGTGTGTGTGTGTGTGTGTGTGTGTGTGTGTGTGTGTGGTATTTTGGGCAGGCATAGGAAGAGAAAAAAATGCTTTTCACCCACTTTGTTTTGGTCTTTAATAAAAGATCTGGTTTTGTGTAAAAATGAGTTTCTGAATTTTTGTGTTTGTTTCTGTTACTTGCTTTTTACTCACAGCTTCTGTTGACATTCATCCACCTCCCTTTACAGCAACATCAGTGCTGATAATAATCTATCTATCTATCTATCTACACTGTCAATGCCACAACATTTATTTCCATCCGGAGTCGGACCGGTCCGTCACGCTTTCTCCAGAACATCCCAAAGACTCTCAATAAGGATACGTCTAGACCTTGTGGTGTCCAATCCATGTGTGAAAATGGCGTCTCATGGCCCCTGAACCACTCTTTCACAGTTTGAACTCTGGCATCGTCATCTCAGAATATGTCCCGCGCCATAAGGGAAGAAGAAACCCTCCATAGATGTGATGTGCTGGTGATTCAGGACATTCAGGTGGTCATGTGACTTCATTTTCCCGCCACATAACGTTGCTGAGTCTCGACCTGAGCGACTGAAGCGACCCCAGATCATAACACTGTCTCCAGAGGCTTGTACAGTGGACGCTATGCATGATGGGAGCATCGCTTCATGCGCTTCCCTCTGGAATAGACTCAGTCTGGACTCATCAGGTCACATGACCTTTTTACATCACTCCAAAGTCCAGTGTTTTATGATCCCTAACACACTGAAGCCTCTAAGCACCAATAAATGTTTTTTTTAAGGCTAGAAAGCTGTTTAGTCCCAATCCTGCGAGTTCTCATCACGCTGTGAGTGCTCTTACTTTCACTATAAAACACAGCTCGAGTTCTACGTCCTGAGTACGGTACTCAGTTCTGTTTAAGTGATCTCCCATCACACTCACTCAGGATGTTTTTCCGCGTTTCTTCCTCGATGATGACGGGTCATCGTTTTCCTTCCAGGCTTTAATTATGCGATTTTTAGGTTTTTAACCCAATGTTAGTAGTTTCTCCTTAGTTGCTTTCTTTGCTTGATGCAGGACAATAATTTTGACCCTTTTGACTATTGTCGATTCTGCTACGTGTACAGGACATCCGGTATAGAGAGCTCCTCACTGCATCAGTTGGGTTAAATAACTCGTTGCAGCTGAACCGTATTAATCACTGCAGTAATTATCTAACGTGAGGCTCTTAAAAAAAAGGCTTACTTTTGTAAGTGGCTCTGGATAAGGGCGTCTGCCAAATGCCTAAATGTAAATGTAAATGTCACAGGTCCTCACGTGACCTCAGTGCCATGGAAGGGAGGTCGGACCTAATGAACTAACATACTATAATGCAGACTGCACAAAACAATAATAAAAAAATATATATAAAGTATAAATAGACGTGCAAGGGCAAGACAATAACGGCATCACTCGTCAATTTAATGAATATTCTTCTTATTCATTGTGTACTTGTACAGTCTGAAACCATCTTTAACGATTTGCTTAGTTGCATTCAGGTGGTGACTTTTGGTTTCGGCGTTTTGGCTGGGCAGCGTATCTTTTACATGACCTTTCCCTCTGTATCTTTCTGCACTACATCTGAGTCAGTGTGTGTGTGTGTGTGTGTGTGTGTGTGTGTGTGTGTGTGTGTGTGTGTGTGTGTGTGTGTGTGTGTGTGTGTGATGGTACAACGATGCAGCAGAACACAC
>CM059226.1:766262-793762 GCA_030347435.1 Clarias fuscus | reverse complement strand
ATTGAAAAGTTGACACAGTGGAAAAAATAAAAAGCTTTATGTATGAGCGGACACGATGCAGATTGGACGCTTTTTACACACACACACATGCACACGCACACACACACACACACACACACCGTACTACAGTATAAAACCTACGACTAATTAATTAACTGTAATAATTGCCGTGGTTTTAGAGGAATAAACCACTCGCAGCACATCCATCACTGATTAATTTCTCCAGCAGCACAACACCGTGTGATTTACTCATAACTGTACTTGTTATAAACCAGCGTGTGTTTCTGTCTCGACTCGTTCCCCCGTGTGTGAGATGTGAGTCAGTATTAATCAGAATGACCAGAGGTGGGTAGAGTCGCCAAAAAATGCACTCAAGTAAGAGTAGCTGTACTTCAAAACATTATTACTCAAGTAGAAGTAAAAAAAAAAAAAAAGTATTTGGTGAAAAGATATTCAAGTACTGAGTAACTGTTTCAATCGCAATGTATGTTTTTTTTTTTTAATTATAATATTATATATTAGTGTGTGCGTATACATTGTATACGATATATTTTTCGGGATGCATAAAAATGTACAACACGTGTGTTGGCGATTAATTCTGTACTGAAATATCCTGATATATTCATAGACTGTTAAAGTTACATTATATGTACAATTAAAGTTAACATATAATCACACAAACATGAAAAAATCATATTCTACACTAACCGCAAGATCGCACTAGTAGCAGCGTGAAGTTAGGGGCGTCCCGCAAAAATGAGTAAAAGCTAATCGTTTCTGTCGTTTGCGCAGTGAGCGTACGTAGGACGGATTCACAGGGAGGATGAATTTAGAGAATGAGATCTGATTGGTCAAACAGAGTCATGTGATTATTGTTGCTGCATCTGATTGGTGAAACAGTCATGCGGTAGATCCACCGGCTGCATGTGCAGAATAAACGGTTAGAAAAGTAACGAGTCGAGCGGAGCCGAATGTAGCCGAGTGAGAGTCGCGTTTCTTCTTCACAAATCTACTCAAGTAAAAGTAAAACGTCTGCTGCAGTAAAACTACTCGTAGAAGCACATTTTGTTCAAAAAGTTACTCAAGTAAATGTAACGGAGTAAATGTAACTCGTTACTACACACCTCTGATAATGACTCCCGTCACTCAGTAATAGCTGCTAGCGCTAGCCTGGCCGGATTAGCAGTGTCGCTATTTCAGCACAGTCAAATCCGCCGAAACACTTTCAGAGATGATCTGAGTTTAACTGGAGCTGTACAAACACCGTCGAGTGTTTATTCAACACTGTGGATTTTGCTGTGAGGTTCTTTGGCTCCACTGAGAACGTCGGTTCTGTTTATTCTGGACCGCACGCTGTGTGTAGCTTCAGCGCGTCCAAACTGTCTGCAGGGTTTCTGTTCAGCAAGCAGCGAGTAATCTGAATCTCCAGTCCAATATACCAGGTAACCAGTTAAAAAGCAAGGCTGTCTCATTTTAATTCACCTCTAATATTAATGAATTCTATGTATATATCTCACAAATGGACAAAAAATAAAAACGAATACAAGGCAACTAAGGAAATAGTTAAGAGTGCAGAGTGGAGCTGCTCATGTCTCGTGTCAATCATGAAAGTCAGGAGACACGTCCTGCAGGCGCGGCAAAGCTGTCACTCTGTTTCAGAAGCGTCAAATTATTGTCCTGCATTAAGCAAAGAAAACAACTAGAAAAGAAAAGGATCTTCCTGAAACTACTAACACTGGGTGAAACATTGTTAAAGGCTTTATTAAAGCTTTACACCTGAACTGTAGACCCCTGTAGGTGTGTTTAATAGTGAAAGTAAGAACATTTCCACATGCACAGTGTGAACAGAACTCACAGGATCGGGACTAAACAGCTGTGTGTCCATAAAAACCCACTTCTTACTGAGACTAATGTGAAAAAAAGGCTTCAGTTTGTTTGAGAGCCTTGAGACCGGACTTATCGAAACGGTGCCGCTGTTAAACAGTGCTGACTTATCTCTTTATTTTTGGGTGTAAAATTACAGTGTTTCATTTTTTTTTTTAAACACAAATTCACTGCCTGTTACTTTCTTTACATACACACTGTATAGGAGACATTTTCCCCTTTATTTTTCTTTTCACATATTTCTGAATTACATTTAAACCTCATTTAAAACTTCTCAGGTGCAAAATAACACCATAAAAATTCAGCATTGTGATTTCTCAGGTCTAACATCACTCAGATAAATCAGCTTAGACATTTTAGCTTCGGATCTAAACTTTTCAAAGTTTTTCCTTTCTCCACAAAACTTTTGCACCGGAATGTTCGCGCCGTCTCTTCTCTCTCTGCTCGTGTTAATCAGATTGCGGCTCTGAGCGCCGGGAGCGAAGCTCTGGATATGAGGAGAGAAAGGAGCAGAAGTGGAAGTTATTTATTAATCATCAGCCGCTTCCTGGCTGTTTAACGATGATGTAAGTCGGAGTAATGTGATTATGTGAAATGTCTCTCTGTGCTCTCGGTGCAATATTAAAAAATTGTTTTCCTAAAGCGTTCTTCTGGTGACGGATTCACTCTAGCTTTCCCAAACTAGCTTAACGTTCAGACATCATCTTTCAACAAATAAGCTCCGGCTCGTGGTCTGTGTTTTTGTTGAAATCAGATCGATGGAGTCTGAAACCGATCCGGTTCCGCGTGGCCGAGTATCAGAGCCCAGTCCTGTATTAAAGATATAAATATTTATTTTAAACGCTCATGTTTGTATCAGTTCTGTCTGTTCTTAGAGAATCAGATGCTTTTTCTTGAAGCACGCACTGCCATGTTGTTTCCATAGAAACCAGTAGCCATGGCAACCGCGCTCCCATCCGAGCCGGAGAGAGGAGAGGAGAGAGGTGCGTGTGTGTGCGTGTGTGTGTGTGTGTGTGTGTGTGTGTGTGTGTGTGTGTGATTACTTGTATTTGTTTATAAAACACACAAACCTATACATTTCATACTGTACATTAGTGTGTGTGTGTGTGTGTGTGCGCGTGTGTGTGTGTGTGTGTGTGTGTGTGTGTGTGTGTGTGTGTGTGTGTGTGATTACTGTTCACAACTCTTTTACCTGGAAATCATTGGACTTGTGTGATGGTGTAGAGCCGCCTGCATCACACCTCGAGTGAGTCACACACAGTACAGTGTTAAACATGACATCATAACTACATCAAGTGTGTGTGTGTGTGTGTGCGTGTGCGTGTGCGTGTGGTGTTGTTTTCTCCGTGAGAAAACTGAAGATCAGGCACACAAACACACTATTGCTTTTATTCTGGTCACTGCTGAATTCACATCACCTCGTATCTCTCAGATGTGTCAGAGATGTGCCTGTAACAAGACAGGACACACACACACACACATACACATACACACACACACACACACACACACACACACAGGCACAATACGATTTCTGTTCTTGTTTCAGACAAATATAGTAAATGGTCTGTTATATTAAATACTTTTTGTTTACTTTTGCTTTAATGCTTCAGATGATATTAATTAAAACTCGAAGAACCTCGAAGTCTCAGCGATCTGAAAACGTGAGACGTGAATCTGACGGCTTGAATGGCTTGAAGCACATGACCTGGATGAATTGTTGCTTAAATTGTTTTTTGATCAAAGCTTAAAAAGCAATAAATCTGTAGTGTCCGTAACCAGTAAGCAATTTTGCATCTTAGACTAATACACTTTCTCAGGTTTATGTCTTTTTATGTAAAATCTAAATTGGCCGAGTTTCATCTGAGTGACAGTTTCAAAAGAAAGATTCGAAAGATAAAAGATTTGAATGCTTCGTGTTTTTGTAAAACTCACTCACTCACTCACTCACTCACTCATCATCTACACCCCTTAATCCTGTATTCAGGGTCGTGGGGGGCGGAGTCTATCCCAGGAGACTTAGGGCACAAGGCGGGGTTCACCCAGGACAGGGTGCCAATCCATCACAAGGCACACACACACTCATTCACACACTACGGCCAATTTGGGAACACCAATTATAACCTACCCTACATGTCTTTGGAATGTGGGAGGAAACCGGAGCGCCAGGAGGAAACCCACCAAGCACGAGGAGAACATGCAAACTCCATGCACACAGAGACGGGACTCGAGCCTGGCCGGGGATCGACCCCGGACCCTGGCGGTGCAAGGCGACAGTGCTGACCACTACACCACCGCGAAAGAAACAAATTTGCTAAATACAATTTCATGCCCTTTTATGTAGAGTCCGTAACCTTCGGCCAATTTAGATTTCGCATGAAAAGACAGAAACGTGAGACTTTTTATTATTCTAAAATGCTAAATTGTCCTTGTTTTATTTCCTGTATTATATGTATAACATAAATAAATAAATAAATTAATTAATTAATTAAAAACTCACTTTATAACTCGTTCTCCTGCTTTAATGGGGAGCGAGCGAGCGCGCGGACGAGGACGTGCCGAGAGACACCGGTGTCCTCTGAAGACTTAAAGAGTAGTGAAGCTCCAACAGGGTTTATCAGAGTGTGTGTGTGTGTGTGTGTGTGTGTGTGTGTGTGTGTGTGTGTGTGTGTGTGTGTGTGTGTGTGTGTGTGTGTGTGTGTGTGTGTGTGTGTGAATGCAATCAATGTGCCAGGCCTTTGTTCCATGAAGTGGCAGGAGATGTTCTTGTCTGGATCAATGAGCAGGAGAGAGCGGCCCATTATCCACTAAATCTCATTAAAACAAAACAGGATGACAGAAACTAGCGGGATACAGGAGAAGGAAAGCGTGTGTGTGTGTGTGTGTGTGTGCGTGTGTGTGTGTGTGTGTGTGTGTGTGAGAGAGAGAGAGAGAGAGTAAATGAGGACAGGAGATGGTCTTTCTGTCAGTAGTAATTACTTCGGCACAGTTTGTGGACAAACCGAAACTCGTCCCTGAATCGGGGAAGATTTGTGAATTCAGGCTGAAATGCAGGACGCGACTCACCTGGTTACATTCCTACACACGCTACACAGGAAAAAAACGTGCTGTGTTTACATGCGTGATATGAGATCAAAAATGGATCCCGGTCGAACCTTTTAAAAAGCTAAGAGCCCTTAAATATCCAGTGAACACTAAGAGTACAAAAGCCTGCGAGTCGGCCAAGAACCCTGAATCATCCAGATAATATCTACAGGACCAGGTTGAAAGCAATGAAACCCTAATGATCAGAACATTGTTTGAAAGATAAGAACCCTCAGAGGTCTGTTTGGACGCTAACAGCCGTATGTATCCGGTGCACTCGACTGTATTGTAGAGCCTGTAAACATTTGTTGGTCTTGTTGAACCTTTTGTGGAACATAAAACCCTGAAAGAACTTTTATAAAGAATTAAAAGCCATTAAGAGTCGACCAAGTAACAGGACGATACATGTTAAACACACGGCAGGTTCCAATGAACACACGCAGTCTGAAAATGTTTAATACTTGTTTAAGGGAAAATTAATTTATAAACAACGCAACCAAAGAGCAGGTAGCATATTTCTATAAATACTGTAAATAGTTTTTTTTTTTTTTTAAAGATCAAATATGTTTTTATAATGTATTTTTAGTTCAGTTAGTTAGTTCTTGAAATCTTAATCCCTTGATATTTATGCATTATACTTATTATTATTATTATTATTATTATTATTATTATTATTATTATTATTATTATAATGCACTCTGTAAAAGTTAAATCCACCTTTTAAAATATTATTTGAATAAGTCTGATATTCAAATATCTGATATTTCTGGCTTACAAATATATTTTTTATATGAATTGCACTTAAGTTTTGACAATAAAAGTAAAAGTAAAATAAAAAAAGTAAGCAGTTATAATTTTGTTTATGAAATTTATTGTGGCTTCCTTATATTAAAGCATGACATCAGAATCTCACATGATAAAAGAAAATCAGTGGTGTAGTTTCTGAATGTAGGCTAATCCATGATGCCAGCTAACACACATTCACCTTGCCATCACATTAGACATCTGATATCTGAACAGGTTTATGATCATTACTAACTAACTAATGTTAATGTAAATAAGACTGCGGTTGTGGCTCCACTGACGCGATGTTAAGGAGTTGACCGGTGCGGTCGGGGGATCGCTGACTGTGATTGGAGGTGTAACAGCACAGAGACGCTGCAGCAGATGCTTCCATGATGGTATCAGTTATTGTTGATTCAACTGTGCTGATACTGTGGCTCTTCTGCGCTTGGCGAGTCAGCCGTCACATCACCAGAGCGAACCGCTGCAGGAACGAGTAACACAGATGTCTAATTAAAACGCAGCAGAGGAACTGTAGCGGAGTAAAAGCGGAAGGTGATAGAAATATAAATAACAAAGTGAAGTACAGTGATGTGAAAATTCTCCTTACGTACAGTAACAAAGAATTTAGACTTCCTTAAATTACATCCTCGATTATAAATCACATTATACTTTGTGTTTTAAATGTTTTTGATCTTATTCATTAAATAAGAAAGTTATTCTTGAAATCGAAACTTCATCATGAACTTTAAAATAGTTTTTTTGTATTCAATATTACAATAATTCAATAATTCATTATTATTCATAGAAAGAGAGAGAGAGAGAGAGACAGATAGAGAGAGAGACAGAGAGAGAGAGAGATAGAGAGAGAGAGAGAGAGAGAGAGAGAGAGAGAGACAGAAAGAGAGAGAGAAAGAGAGACAGACAGCTGTCGATGGCTCTGAGTCAGAGTTGTTGAGATGAGATCAGGTCTGATTGGAAGAGAGCTGGAGAGCGACAGCTGCACTCACAGATCGAACTGACTTAATAACAGATGAGGATCAGCATTGATTCTAAACACACACACACACACACACACACACACACACACACAAAGAAAGCATTCACACTGCAGAGAGGAGAAACATGTAATGTTTGTCTTGAATTGTAAGAGCATTCATTAAATGTAATAACGCTGTTATTGCAGAGGGACGAGTGTGTGCCCTGAGGGACGAGTGTGTGGACCCTGGTGGACGTGTGTGTGGACCCTGGTGGACGTGTGTGTGGACCCTGGTGGACGTGTGTGTGCCCTGAAGCACAGCTTTACACCAGTGCTTAGAGACTGCCCCCATCCTGCTCAACACTTCAATCGTCCTGAATTCGAACTGCACACTTTTCTCTTGATCTTTATTAAAGAGGGAGGAAGTGGATGAATGTGAGAATTTACTCATAAACAGCTGTATTACTTGTGCTGTTGTTTTAAGTGTTTTGCATTTTGTTTAGAATGTTTAGAAAGATTGCATGGTGTTGACTCCCAGATAAGGGCCTAATAAGAATGTTCATAACAATTTCAGAACCTTTTCAGGACTGTTCTCTATCTCACACCCATGGGGCGTCACCTGAAAATGTTTAAATTCAGGTCGTTCAAAAATGTTTGAGTAAAGTGTATATTTCTTCATGAAGTTTTCCTAAAATCAGAGTTGGATAGTAATGAGTTACATTTACTTCAATTCAATTCAATTTTATTTCTATAGCACTTTGAACAATGGTCATTATCTCAAAGCAGCTTCACAGAAATGTAAAGAAAATGAAAATAAATTTAGGTTACATTTACTTGAAAAACGTTTTTGAAAAACAAATGACTTCTAATCATACTTTTACTTTTACTTGAGTAGATTTGTGGAATTTTGCAGAACGCCCGTAACTCCATGCTGCTACTAGTGGGATCTTGCAGTTAGTGTACAATCGTGCGGTGAGTATACAGTAGAATGCTTTTTTTGTGTGATTATATGTTAACTTTAATTGTGCATATAATGTTACTGTAATGTTACTTATTTTGAAGTACAGCTACTCTTACTTGAGTAAATTTTTTGGCTAATCTACCCACCTTTGCTTAAAATGAACAATGGCAAATTTAAGATGACCATCATACTCCATGTTTATCCCCTGTTCCCCTCTCATACCCCATGTTTCCCCTCATGATGACAAATGACAGCACTACCTCATACCACACCCTTCGTCTCCCACGCTCCAGTTCCAGAAGTCCACTCCTCATTCACTGCAGCACCCACCAGAACCGTCGGTACTCCACCTCCCGCCGTGGTTGACACAGGAGCCGGGGAACCCATGCAATTAGGGCGCGCCTCCTTAACCGCTGCAGAACGGGAACGCCGTTTTAGAGGGGGGCTCTGCGCGTATTGTGGATCCACTGCACACCATCGAGCCATCTGTCCTCTGCAGCTGGGAAACGCGCAGCCCCTGTGAGAAATGACAGTAGCTCACCGGGTAGCTCATCGAGAGTAGCTCACCAGGTCCCATCTCCCTCTCCACCACCCTGACTAATGATTCCCCATCTGCCCTCTGCACCTGCTGACTCATCCCTGAGCTGAACTGGACTTTGTGTTAATTTAAATAACTTCTGTTATGCAACTTTCAGCTGCATAACACACATGATGTTATACAATTTCTGTTATCTGTTATCACCCAGATGAGGATGGGTTCCCTGTTGAGTCTGGTTCCTCTCAAGGTTTCTTCCTATTGCCATCTCAGGGAGTATTTTCTTGCCACTGTTGCCGTCACCCTTGGCTTGCTTATCAGGGACAATCTCATTATCTAGACACATTTTTCCATATATACATTTCCATAAGTCTTCTTTTCATTTTCTTTTCATTTCTGTGAACCTGCTTTGAGACAATGACCATTGTTAAAAGCACTATAGAAATAAAATTGAATTGAATTGAATTCCCGTCTCATGGTAAAAGTACACCTCCAGTTTGGCCACAAACGGGTCGGAAGTACCGTGTTCGTCGACTCCGGGGCAGCAGGTAACTTCCTTGACTCTTCATACGCCAAAAAACTGGGGGTAAAAATCGAGGCGTTATCCCAGCCTGTAACTATTACATCAGTCGACGATCGGCCCCTTTCCTGCAGCCCCATCTCCTTTCAAACTCCAGCATCAGGAACAGATTCAGTTTTACACCACCACCATTTCATCACCACCCATCATCCTTGGACACCCTTGGCTGCTGCATCATGACCCACTCATATCATGGACCCAAAATCGGATTCTACAGTGGGGGCCGACCTGCACCGAGCTCTCTGCCTACGGGCCGAGGCTGGGACGTGCTCTAGGGAGTCCGAGGCCCCCGATGTCGACACAGACAACATCCCGCTAGACTACCAGGACCTGGCTGAAGTCTTCTGTAAGAGACGCGCTACCCACCTACCTCCTCATCGTCCATACGACCTGGCAATCGATCTTCAGCCAGGCGCCACGCCACCCCGTGGCCACCTCTATTCACTATCCAACACCGAGATGCAGGCGATGGAGGAGTATGTTTCCAGCGGACTTCGCCATGGTACCATCCGGCCCTCCTCCTCACCTGCCAAGACTCTTAAACAACTCCAGCGATTTCTCGGGTTTGCCAATTTCTATCGCCGCTTTATCCAGGACACCAAAGCCGACGCCCACTCCCGACAGCACGAGGAAGACGCCCCCCCCCCCCCCCCCCCCTAGCGGACCCTGCGCCTGTCCTGTCACCCACCAAGATCCTCGCACCGCTCAGTTGGAACCTGGAAACAAGGGTCGCCAGCCACAAGCTACGGAGACCGAACCGGCAGGTGTGCCGCCTGGCCGACTCTATATACCCAACGCCATCAGGGCCGAAGTACTCCAACGCAAACTATTTAGAACGCGGGTTTATTTTTGTAAACTCTAGCTCTCGCTTCGGGAGAGTTCTAATAATAACCAGCGTGGTTATCCTGCCTGCTCGCGCTACTTCTACGTTTGGGTTTACCATCCACGCTACAGGGCTAACTGCTAGTCTTCTGATTCATCTCCGGTTAGTTTGTGACAATGTTCCCTTCTCATACCCCCTTTTCCCCTCTCATACCCCATGTTTCCCCTCTCATATCCCCTGTTCCCCTCTCATACCCCATGTTTCCTCTCTCATACCCCATGTTTCCTCTCTCATACCCCATGTTCCCCCTCTCATACCCCATGTTTCCCCTCTCATACCCCATGTTTTCCCTCTCATACCCCATGTTCCCCCTCTCATACCCCCTGTTCCCCCTCTCATACCCCCTGTTCCCCCTCTCATACCCACTGTTCCCCTCTCATACCCCCTGTTCTCGTCTCATACCCCATGTTTCCCCTCTCATACCCCATGTTCCCCCTCTCATACCCCCTGTTCCCCTCTCATACCCCATGTTTCCCCTCTCATACCCCCTGTTCCCCCTCTCATACCCCCTGTTCCCCTCTCATACCCCATGTTTCCCCTCTCATACCCCCTGTTCCCCCTCTCATACCCACTGTTCCCCTCTCATACCCCCTGTTCCCCTCTCATACCCCATGTTTCCCCTCTCATACCCCATGTTCCCCCTCTCATACCCCCTGTTCCCCTCTCATACCCCATGTTTCCCCTCTCATACCCCCTGTTCCCCCTCTCATACCCCCTGTTCCCCTCTTATAACCCCTGTTCCCCTCTCATACCCCATGTTTCCCCTCTCATACCCCATGTTTCCCCTCTCATACCCCATGTTCCCCCTCTCATACCCCCTGTTCCCGTCTCATACCCCCTGTTCCCGTCTCATACCCCATGTTCCCCTCTCATACCCCTGTTACACCCTGTGTTCCCCTACCCGTTCTTATTTTCATTTAAATTATGTGTGTGTACCTGACTCACCCTCCCTACCTGACAGGACAAATAACTTACGTTCACAGAATTGTTGGTTAATTTGTGTGAATGTTAGAACCAAGCATAATACAGTAATTATGTTTATTAATCTACAATAAAGGTTATGTTAAATTTATCATGATTTCAACCCTATTCACCCGGCTGATGCTACACGCTAATACATGCTAATGCTACACAGTAATGCTACAGGAACAAACCAAATTTTCTTTCCAAAATGGGACGTTCGATTGTTTTATTTATGATTTTGTGATTAATGTTTAATGACGATGCTCAACGTGGTAAAATGCGAGATGACGTCAGGAACCTTTTGTCGCGGCTTTATTTACACCGGGGAGCGCGCGGGGGGGGGATCCCCCCCCCCTCCTTTTACTCAATCTCGGACTTACAAGTTTTAATTCATCCTCAGTAAATGGTCTGAATAAGAGACAGCTTTCCCCGCTGAGTATTTGTTATTTATAGGAATAATTCGGTTAGCAAGTTTTAAAAGTTTGTCCTGATGTGCATTTTCTTATTAATGTAGTGTTAATGTAGTGATGTGCTGTTTGTTAGCCACTTCTTTAGTGTTATGGTTGTGATAAACAGTGCTGTTTACAAGTCACGCCACTGGTAGTGTTTACACCAATCTAAACATAAAAATGTCCAGAATCAGGAAGAATAATTTAGGTATTTGCATGTTATTATACATTAACACACTGCAGTTAAATAATTATGCAGCATGAAATTAACATTAAACCAATAAATTCTGAAGCTGGAGTGTGAGACTGCGTGATATGACTGGACTGGTTTCTTGCAGACGTCTGCAGACACCCAGGGTTCAGCCTAAAGGTGAAGCTCAACATCATATCAGAGCTGCAGTTGAGATGCCAGATGTCTAAGGATGTTCTCTTGATGTTTGCAAAGGTTTATTTGTTTATTTGATCCTATTCTTTACATTTTATTAATACAGATACATTCTGCCTAATCTATCACATATGTACTGCAAAACAAATGTTATTTGATTTAAATGTTGTATAAACATTTTACAGTATGTACCATGCATCTCCAAATATTAATATTGTGAAAAGGTAAATTTTCTTTTTACATTTAAAAAGTGAAACTCATATATACTAGCTTTATTGTATGTACAGTGAAATATTTTAAGCCTCTTTTGGTTTTAATTTTTATGATTACGTCTTTAAGCTCATGAAAACCAAGAAAGCAATACAGAAATTATGAAAAAATATGTATATATATGCACTCAGTACTTATCATGAATTACTGAATCAATATGGTCTGGCATGGAGGCCAAATTTTTAATTCAATTAAATTTAATTTGTATAGCGCTTTTAACAATTGTCATTGTCGCAAAGCAGCATTACACAATCAAAATAAAATAAATATATCTAACCTGCTCACAATAACCACAATTTTTGGAGTACACATACCAACCTAAATATCAAGCAAGATTCGACACCGCTCTTAATGACAAAAAATGGCTAGATGTAGAATTAATGGTTCACGAGAGAGAAGTCTCTGAAGCAGCATAGTGCTTATTTAAAAGCATATAAATCAACCCACCAGTGATAGTATTTAAATAAGCTGTGGACTTATGAACCCGCCTTGAGCTGCAAGAGAGAGGGTTTCTACAGCAAGTCAGACCAAAATGTGTCCCTTGGCCACATACTCAGAATTCTAGCCTGGCTTGCAGTTCTTGAGCAAAAGCTTTAAAGCATAACATCCACACGTTTCAACCCTAAAAAAACTAAAGTTTGCAGCGTTGGATGCTGTCTCAGCCAGGGTAGAAAACCACCACCAGACCAGTCTAACCCCTCAACAGCAATTCCGAGACTGGCCCATCCAGGTCCACCAAAATTTCATAGTAATGACACCTCGGTCTCTGAAGCTTGCCCTAGTTCAGCATGAAGGCGGCGGCGGAGGAAGAGAAAGCTCGCTGACCTCTGCGGCACGTGACGGCGGCGGCGGAGGAAGAGGAAGCTCGCTGACCTCGGCGGCGCGTGACGGCGGCGGCGGAGGAAGAGGAAGCAGTTCGCTGACCTCGGCGGCGCATGACGGCGGCGGCGGAGGAAGAGGAAGCAGCTCGCTGACCTCGGCGGCGCATGACGGCGGCGGCGGAGGAAGAGGAAGCAGCTCGCTATCCTCGGTGGCGCATGAAGGCGGCGGCGGAGGAAGAGGAAGCAGCTCGCTAACCGCGGGGGCGTGTGACGGTGGCGGCAGAGGAAGAGGAAGCTCGCTGACCTCGGCGTTGAGAGACGGCGGCAGCGGAAGAAGCTCGTTGTCCTCGTCGGCGCGGTGCAGCGGCGGCAGCTCGCTGTCCTCCACGCATGACGGCGGCCGCGGAGGAAACTCGCTGCTCTCAGCGACGCTGGTCAGCGGCGGCAGCTCGCTGTCCTCCACGCTGCATGATGGCGGCGGCGGAGGAAACTCGCTGTCCTCCTCGAAACAACTACGTGGCAGTATATAGAGCTCGCTCTCATTTCCGCCGTAAAGCGGCTGAAAAGGGAGCTCGTCTTCGTCGTCATCGCTGCCCCGCTCTTCCTCGTCGCAATACGGCAGGAAATACAGCTCACTGTCGTCATCGCTGTCTGGAATGTACACCAGCTCGCCGTCATTGTCACTCGCATAGGAGAAAGGGACTGACAGGTTTGGATCTCCCGTGTGGCTTAGCCGCGTTAGCAGCCCTTGGAGTGTGGCTACGTGTTCCTGCAGGTCTTGAATGCGCCTCTCATTGCTTTGGGTGCTCCATTCACGGCTGCTCCAGTCCGGCTGGAAGGCTGCTCCTTGCTGCTCGTATTCAAACGGCGTGTGCCGTCTCGCCAGCCGGCAGCCTTCCCAGTTTCCTTGCTCCGCCTCTACCTGCTCTCCCCTGTCCGAACTCCTTCTTCGCCTTCTTCCGCTCTGCCATTTGGTGATCCGGCCGCTTTCCGCACCGGCTCCCCACAACGCGTACACTATTGCCCCCCCCAAAAGAATCTCCGGGGGGAAGGGCTCCTCTGCTATGCCTCTTGTAAGGTCTAGCATTCTGTCATGTTTCTTTGGGTGTCGGTGGCGAGGCATAACTGCAGAGGCTGAGGTTCAAAGTTGTTCCTTTATTTATAAATCAAAAATCAGGGGAATTAACAAACAAAACACTTTATTTAAAAAGAAACCAAAAGACGAAGCAACATACGGGGAAAACCTCTCTAAACTTA
This sequence comes from Clarias fuscus, assembly GCA_030347435.1. NCBI lineage: Eukaryota > Metazoa > Chordata > Actinopteri > Siluriformes > Clariidae > Clarias > Clarias fuscus. Next base: position 779,928 of record CM059226.1, on the reverse strand, counting down.
ACGTAACAAATGCTAGACGAATAACCAAACTGAAACAAGCTATTTATATTAAACCTAATGATCACCTCAGTTCAGGTGCGCGCCCAGGTCACCTGACCGAGATGCAAACTGGGAAATGAAGTCCTAAACTGAAACTTAGAAAACTACACACAACAAAGTCTTAGGGCGCTTTGGCACCCTCTAGGGGTTATCCCTGACACTGGCATGGAGGCCAAATTTTTAATTCAATTAAATTTTATTTGTACAGCGCTGTCAGGGATAACCCCTAGAGGGCGCCAAAGCGCCCTGTGATTTTTGTTTGTAGTTCTTTTTGTTTCACTTCATTTCCCGGCATGCACTTCGGTCAGGTGACATGAGGGCGCTCACCTGAACCGACTTGCTCATTAGTTTTATTATAAATGGTTTGTTTTAGTTCTGTTTAACTGTCTTGCATTTGTTGATTTCACCGTGAGTAATGTCCGTTCTGTATGCTTTAGGTTTTTGGGTTTCTTTATTAAAGTAGAATTGTTTGTTTGATTTCCCTGTTTATGTTTTCTTCATAAAATAAATCGTTTCCTTTAAAACCTGGATCCTCCTGCATTTATGCCTCGCACCACGAAACGTGACAGAATGCAAGACCTAACAAGAGGCATAGCAGAGGAGCCCTTTCCCCGGGAGATCATTTTGGGGGGGGCAACGATTTATGCGACACGGCACACGGCGTTCAGGAGTGACGCAGCTTGGGGTGACATGTGTCCCCACACCGACCGGAGGGCAGAGACCGGGAGGTCCAGACTCGGCGGTGACCAGGGTGGAAGGACACCTCACAGCGTGCGGATACCAGAAACAGCGTGTGGGCGGTATGCACAGTCGGGAGCAGCCTCCCAGCTAGATTGGAGCAGCGTTGGGCGAAGCGCCGAAGGTAATGGGCGGCGCATTCGAGACCTGCAGGAGCAGGTAGCTGCGCTCCAAGTGCTGTTCACGCAGCTAAGCTGCTCAGAGCGCCCAAACCTGCCAGCCCCTTTCTCCGGTGCCAGCGATGACGTCAGCGAGCTGGCTTACATCCCTTTCAGCGGCGACGAGAATGAGCTCTGCTACCCGCTGTACTGCGACGACAGCGAAGGCAAGCTCAGCAGCAACGACGAAGATGACGAGCTCCCTTTTCCGCCGCGCAGCTGCTGCAACGACAGCGAGCTCTATGTCCTGCCGCGTAGCTGCTTCGTCGACAGCAAGCCGCCGCCGCTGCACCGAGCCGCCGAGCACAGCGCCTTCGCCGAGCACAGCAAGCCGCCGCCGCTGCACCGAGCAGCCGAGCATGGCCCCTTCGCCGAGGATCACGAGCTCCATCCTCTTCCTCCGACGCTGCACGGCGCCGCTGAGGATCACGAGCTCCATACTCTTCCTCCGACGTTGCACGTGAAAATTTCAACGTTTTGGTCCCCGAGCCACTTAGTTATCACTTTTGCCTTATGGCACGGTGCTCCATCGTGCTGGAAAATGCATTGTTCTTCACCAAACTGTTGTTGGATTGTTGGAAGAAGTTGCTGTTGGAGGGTGTTTTGGTACCATTCTTTATTCATGGCTGTGTTTTTGGGCAAAATTGTGAATGAGCCCACTCCCTTGGATGAGAAGCAACCCCACACATGAATGGTCTCAGGACACCTCTTCTTCTCCGGACAAGCCTTTTTCCAGATGCCCCAAACAATCGGAAAGAGGCTTCATCCGAGAATATGACTTTGCCCCAGTCCTCAGGGGTCCATTCGCCATACTTTTTGCAGAAGAAGAATGTTTTTTTATGGAGAGAAGTGGCTTCTTTGCTGCCCTTCTTGACACCAGGCCATCTTCCAAAAGTCTTCACCTCACTGTGCGTGCAGATGCGCTCACACCTGCCTGCTGCCATTCCTGAGCAGCTCTGCACTGGTGGCACTCCGATCCCGCAGCTGAATCCTCTTTAGGAGACGATCCTGGCGCTTGCTGGACTTTCTTGGACGCCCTGAAGCCTTCTTAACAAGAATTGAACCTCTTTCCTTGAAGTTCTTGATGATCCTATAAATTGTTGATTTAGGTGCAATCTTAGTAGCCACAATATCCTTGCCTGTGAAGTCATTTTTATACAACGCAATGATGGCTGCACGCGTTTCTTTGCAGGTCACCATGATTAACAATGAAAGAACAATGATTTCAAGCATCACCCTCCTTTTAACATGTCAAGTCTGCCATTCTAACCCAATCAGCCTGACATAATGATCTCCAGCCCTGTGCTCGTCAACATTCTCACCTGAGTTAACAAGACGATTACTAAAGAAGGACTATGCAATTCATCTGATCACTCTTCATAATGTTCTGGAGTATATGCAAATTGCTATTATAAAAACTTAAGCAGCAACTTTTCGCATTTCCAATATTTATGTAATTCTCAAAACTTTTGCCCACGACTGTACACTACACCACAACCACTTGCAGTGGATGCACACTGCACGCATGTGACAATGTACAGCATGAAATCTAACTTCTGAGATTGAACATGCGCAAAAACAACTCAAATGTTCGTATGTTGGGGATTTACTGTACTGCAGGGTCTAGATACAGCTGTCACCAGATCTAGACCGCAATCTGCCATTTAGTGATGCCTGGGCTATAGTGCATAGTAAAAATAACTGGTCTTACAGTTTCAGTGCTTTCAGTGGTAACAGCATGTGTAGTAACAAACATACACTTCAAGGTAAGTGATTACAAGGTGCATAGAACAATCCAGATTGGTACATTGTGCCTTCCAGTATTTAATTCAGATTCAGTCATGTTTAAGGAAATAAACCTGGGCGATTTAATTGTTATTTTCGATTAATTCGAATTTATGGTTTATGTCGATTTTTAAAAATGAAAATCAATTTTACAGTTTCACTTTGGTATGGCACCGCGAGGTTCTGTAGTTCTGCCACGCCCCCTCTAACTCACACGTGGGAAATACGAGATACAACATGGCAGCGCGCTGTGATGAAACCAAAGAGCTCGTATCCAACAGAGGCGCGGTTTCTTCAGTCGTATGGAAATTGTTCGGGCTTGCAACTTTACACATCGAACAAGCCGAAGCCCGGTGTAAAATTTGTCTGACGTTTGTGGCAACTAAAGGAAGCTAATCTACGCGAGCAAGACTAATTTACTCGCGCACCTCAAACAGAGCCGAACAAGACAAGCGGCAGCGCGAAAACACCGGCTAAAAGCAGTGAGCACATTTCCCCACTGTATCTCATATGATAAGAGGGGCCTCGATGGAAAGATATTACTGATATTACTGTTAGATGTTGTGTCGTGTTATATCGCTAAAGACATGCCCAAGTATATGCCCATATACGCAGTTTAAAAGAAACATGTAAAATGCAGTCAGGCATTAGTTGCATGTGGTTTGCAAAATTATTTAAGTGATTTAATATATACTTTTAATCAAAATAAGCAGTTCATGTTTGGTTATATAGTTTTGCTTAAATAAATAATTTTAAAAAACCTATACTGTCCGTTTTTGGAATTTGGTCTAAATAAAATCGGAGATTCAATTTAGGTTTTAATGCCATTCTGAATTTAAATGTAATAAGAGATGGTAAATATTATTTGTTACATGTTATTAACGTGGGCTTGCTTTTTCTTTTCTTTTTTTAGAACAAACTGTGACTGACATCTAACCATCCAGTACTAAGTAGCAAGAGGAAGATGAGAAGCATTTAGTTGGAAGCCTCAATTCTGAGGAAGCATTGTTATGACTTGTTTCAAATTTAATTTTGTGCCATCATTGCCATCAGTTATATTCAAATGACTTTAAATACTTGGTTACATTTGCTCAGGTATTTAAGGTTGTTAAGTTTAACACCTCTCATCAAGTGGTATGTCCTATTTAGTAGCACTTACCTTAAATTGTATTTAATGAGCATTTTTCACCTAAATAACTACTTTCCGGTGCATTTGTTTAAAATAAACCCAAGAAATCATTCAAATAGATTCTTTGACAACATTTTTGTTTTTTATATTGGGTAAAACGTTCTACAACAGTCTTGTATATTGTGTTTTAAGATTGTCCCCAAAGTGGACCATAAGTCCTGAAATGTCTGCAGAACCAGGTTTGTGTGTGTGTTCTACTTTGTCCCCATTTGTGACCTAAATAATACATGTCCCCAAAGTGAAGTAAAAGTTTCAGGTGTTTAAAAAAGTGTTTTATCAAAAATCCTGAGTGATAGTCTTTTTCTGTGGCTCTCAAATAACACAAATCAGTGTTTATTATTTCAGTACTCCCTCTGGAAAGCAGTGTCCCCAAAAGTAGTAAATACGTCATACGTCCCCATTTTCCTTCTATGCAGGTGTGTGTGTGAGTGTGTGTGTGTGTGTGTGTGTGTGTGTGTGTGTGTGTGTGTGTGTGTCGGAGGGGGTTGTCGGGGGGAAGGCCTACTAAGTGACTGTTATCATCACTAACAGACGGACTGATGGACTCTGTACTCCTGAAGTTATCAGAGCCGAAGAGTCAAAACCCGGTCACGCTTCAGCACCTCCCTGAGCTCAGATAATCCCGCTCGCCGCTCTGCTCTGGAATCACACGTCCTCCAGCACTTCACTTCTCTTCACTCTTTTAAAAAAAGATGTCCAACAATTCCTCTTTTAGGTTGGATCTTCGCTGGTTGCTAGGCAACAGTCCAGGACCGTCTCTCCGATTGCAGCAGAACCATCGCCACGTGAACCCAGAGCACATGCCACTGTGTCTCACACATCTACTGTACTGTACACACACACACAGTGCTAACGAGCAGTGGGATTATCTCACAATGATGTTTGCTCTGTGCTGTCTGATGCTCTGAGCTTTAATTGGGTCAAGTCTACAAACCTGTCTCTCTCTCTGTCTCTCTCTCTCCCTCTCTCTCTGCTGTACAAGGATAATCACACAAAAAAAAAAAAAAAGAAGTCAGCCATTAAAAAAATGAAAGGATAATGTGATCAGGTTTCTAAATTCACATTTTCTACACTAATTATCTGACTTTTTATTTTTGTTATTTTGTGTACTGTTACCATTTTCTCTATCTTGATACTGTGTGTGTGTGTGTGTGTGTGTGTGTGTGTGTTTTCATGTGTTTATGCTACCAGACTTGTTTTTTATGAGAGTGAGCTAATTCTAAATGAAGTGTGTTATAGTATAAGTTCCCACTTTTAGTCTTTTTGCTACAGATCACTATGAATTCAGAAATTCTCATGAAACACAAGCAGTCACATGGGAAGATCAGGACGACTCCCAGTGTGTCATGGTGACCTGTAGTGGTGACCAGAGGTGGAAGGTAACGTAAACATAACTACTCCTAGCTATATATTTCACAAACAGTATCTGTACTTTACATGAATAGTTTTATTCACGGACACATTGTACTTTTACTCCACTTCATCCTACAGCAAATATCTGTACGTTATACTTCACTACATTTCTGCATGATGTTGTCTTGGGTTACACCCAACCACAACCACTGCTGACTGTTATGTGTAATTGGTTGTAAGTGATTCGCCTTCCATTCATTAATTGTTCGCTGATTGTTTATGACTCATAATCCTGCAGTGTGTTTCTCTAAGTCTGTGGATTTCACAGGCACTATAATAAGAGCTCCAGGTCATGTGACCGCAAGGAGTAATAAGCACCACTATGACATCACTGGTAAGTGAACTGTAATATAATCTTCTGTAAAGTATTGCTGATAACTGAGATCAGTTGTTCATGTTCAAATCAGTACCATCCTCAAGTTAATTCACTTTATTAATAATTAATGATTAATTTTAACTTGGACATATAATATTATGATATGTGTATATTTAAAATCCCACCTGTAGCACTGCATCAGGTATTGCAGGTCTCACTGTAGGGATGTGTACTGTACATCACTGCAGCGCTCTGTAGAGATATTTGTACAGTAAATAATTGGTGTCTCTTTAGTGAAGTAAACACCTCACTGCTCCGCCCTAGTTAAAAACATCAGACCCATGATAACAAAAATCTAATTTAAAAAAATAATTTAACCAAATCCAAGTGTATCATCCATACATCAGTAATAACTATACACCTGTTCCTTACATTATTAAATATTAAGCATTTTTTAAAAACACATTTCTAAGCTTTGTCCCCCCCCACACACACACACAGCATCATCTCCTATTTGTTCCTTTAGTCAGATTTCCTCCTGACCCTCTGACGTCACACCAGACTGCCACCGTGTCCTCGTCTCATCTGTGTAAACGCCCCAAACGGACAGCGGAGTGACGGGTGGGAATTAGCTCTTCTCCAAAGCGAATCGTTGCAGGACCGGAGCTCTGTTTTCTGAGGCTTAAAAATTGCAGGATGCTCTGCAGAAATTGCAGGCTTGTGCTGGGAACCTTCACCCAGACGAGGTTTGGGGTCAGTCGAGGGTCCTGACAGCTTTGTGTTAGCCAAGATGCTTTTGTCAGCTGCACACTTCGTCTTCTTACAGAGCCGGTTATCACGTCAAGACGAGACTCGTCACTCTCAGCTGTGCGTATATGAAAGCTTTAACATCACTAAATGGGATTCCGGTTTTCACTTCGAAGCGAGTGCTGATGTTCTGTGTGATTTTAGTCACATTAATGTACAAAAGTCATTCTTTTTGGGGGGTTAAATTAATTCAAGCAAACTTGCAAAATCTCTCTGAACTCTAATTATTATTGAAATCAGCAAGCATACAATATGCACATACAGGCCATTTATTAAGTCAAAATGTGGGTTGGGGGTAAATACTTATGCACACACACACACACACACACACACACACACACACACACACACACACATACGGCATGTACATTATTTAGTATTTATTTAGAACATTTCAGCTGAAGAAGTATCCGGAGCTGGATTTCCTGCCAGTTATCACAAGATCATTCAGGCATCTGCAGTTACCATGGCGACCCCTGCCTCCCTGGATGTGGGTCGTCATGGCAACTGGTCGACGAGGCCCGCACCCTGATGTCCGTGTCCTGCCGGTGTGATCTGTGATCAGAGTGATGCTCACGCGTTAGTCAGACTGCTTTACAGACAGCCGTCAGTCACATGATGTAAGCTGAAGTGTGTTAGATGTATTCTCATAAATATTGGCACCCTTGTTTTTTTTTTCCTAACATTTTTCTTTTTCTTTTTTTTTTCTTTTAAAAACATGCTTTTCTGATCTTCTTTACTGTTTAATAATCTGTTCCAGACTTTAAAAATTAAAGGTCCCATATGTTACTATTTCTTTAACACATTTTTTAGAGCTCCCCAAGTGTGTGTGTGTCTGTGTCTGTGTCTGTGTGTGTGTCAGTGCACTTGTTTATGAGTAATGACCTCAGCTGTATCTGTCGCTCTGACTCCACAGTGGTTCCTCAGCTGCATTTATTCACCGAGGCAAGGCTTCAGTCTACACCTGCAAAAATAATACAGAGGTGACCTTCACACACACACACACACACACACACACACACACACACACTCACACACACACACACAGCCAATTATGTACATCAATATTTACACATTCCACTATGACTAACACACTGATGAGTCAGAGGCGCAAAATCAACCGACTAATACATACGGGAGTGTGTTACATCGTCAGTGTGTGTGTGTGTGTGTGTGTGTGTGTGTGTGTGTGTGTGTGTGTGTGTGTGTGTGTGTGTATCAGACTATGTTAACACCACTGTCCAGCATAATACAAAAAACCTCCAGCATCTTTTTATAGGCAGATCCAAGAACCGTCTACGGCAACCTGCTACAAACTGTGTGTGTGTGTGTGTGTGTGTGTGTGTGTGTGTGTGCAGTATGTAGGTGGATCTCTGCTCTTGTGGGTGGGTATGGTGTATGCATGGTGTGTGTTAAGTTCATATTTTAGATAAACTTTAAAACGCTCTCAGACGCACAAACACAGAAAGCCGCCTCCCACATTCTTAACATTCTGTCTGTCTCTCTCTCCGTCTGTCTGTCTGTCTCTCTCTCTCTCTGCGCATGCGCTGGGTGTGAGGGAGCGCGTGAAAGATTGTTTGGCGTCTTGCCAAGTTTTGTTCTGAAAAAACTTTTCGTTTTTTCCCCACTTCTTTACTTAGTTATTTATTTTTCTTTATTTATTCCCCCATAATTATTTTTAGTGAATGCTGTGTGAAATACATATGATTTAAAATGTTATAGTGAGAGAGAGAGCGAGCGGGGCACCATGGCCTCCGAGGCCGGTGTTATGCGCTAAAATGCCCCCCTGCCACAGATTGCCCCCCCCCCCCCATATAATCTCTATCAAATATTATATTAAAACATAAATTCATAGGTTTATTGTTATCAAATATGATATAACTATTATAATTAACCCTTGGCACGTGACAGGTGTCGAGACCATGAATACAAATTCTCATATAATGTTTATTTTGTGGCACATTTATTTTACAGGGATTTGTCATGTAATACAAAAATGCTTGCACTAAATAAATATTTATGATGAAAAATTTAACGAAATGATTTTTATTATTAAATAAGCAATATCAAAAATACATGTTGTATATTTAAAAAATTAATAATTTATATGTTTTCCCTATACAACATGTAATTTTTTATAATGCTTATTTTATAATCAAATCCATTTGGTCTAATTTGTAATTTCTAAATCATAAACCTATTTATTTCTGTTCTACGGAGATTATATGGGGGGGGGGGGGGGGGGGCAATTTGTGGCATTTTAGCGCATAACAGCTGTTCTACACTGATTTACTCCCTGGGCGAGACCGCCTCTGGGCGCCTCTCGACAATCAACTAATTCCCCAGCCCCCCCCAACCCCCCCCCCCCCCCTTACTGTCACTCACAACTAGAAGTCAGGACTCAACCAATTCATTTCCACAAACATTTAGCCATTTCACATAATTTTGAAAAAACAAAATTAAATAAATAATTATAGCTCTGTGTTTATAATATTGTAAATGAAATGTGCGCCGCTATTTGTAAGAAAGTCAAGGTGTTTAGCCCACCATTGGATGGATTTCCCCTCCTTTTGGGAGAGGTGAACTTTCCTCCGCACAGGGTTTTTTTCCTTATACTGTATATTTAAAAAAAAAATGTACATATGTTAATACATTGTTTGTGTGCATGTATGTATGTATATATATGTGTGTGTGTGTGTGTGTGTGTGTGTGTGTGTGTGTGTGTGTGTGTGTGTGTGTGTATCTAATATATATCTGTATATGCTGTAAAATGTAAAATAATCCCTTCCTTAATTTGTTACAATAAAGTGAGTTTAAAACCTCTCAACCTCTGTCTCTGTCTCTCTGGATCCTCAGATTCCAAATCCCCAACCCAGCACGTTAGCCACTTGAGCCAGCGCTCCTCCACCAGTCAGTGATGTCTGTCTGTATTTAGAGAACAAACACATCATTAGTGAGGATTTTTGTACTAAAGTGGAAAAATCTGATTAAATGATTTTCATGTTTAAAAAAACAGACAGAAAACGAAAGACGGCCTCACGCAAAGTTTCGGCAAAGTTTCTAACTATTTCATTTTGAATCTTGATGAAAGTGAGGATGTGTGTAAGGATGTTTTCACGTAACCCGGCTCAGTGTGTGTGTGTGTGTGTGTTCAGAATGAAGCTGATTGATGCTGTAAACACATCACTGATCAAATCACACAAAGCAGTTAAGCAGTTATGTATGGACACACACACACACACACACACACCCACACACACACACACACACACACACCCACACACACACACAGTTAACACTCTCTCCAGGCTTTAGCAGCAGTGTGATGGTGACGAGTGTCTTCTCACGCTGCAGATTGTTAGAGACTCGCCTACAAACACCCAAACAACAAACATGAATCCAGAACACCCACATCATCCCTCCCCCTCCCCTTTTCCTCCTCCCCCTCCTCCTCTTCCTCCTCTTCCTCTTCATCCTTCTCTTCCTTGGTTTCTCCATTTCTCTATTTATAACTTTATTATCTCTTCTTCTTCCTCCTCATCTTCCTCCTCCCCTACTTTCCTCCCAAACCCGCCCACAAAACATCATCGTGATCATATGGAGCTGATCTCAGATCAGCATGACCCAGATACAGTGTGTGTTTTTTTGTTTTTTGCATGTGTGTGTGTGTGTGTGTAAGAGAAAGAGAGAGAGAAAGAGATCAAATCCTAATCATTACACATTAAACAAGATCATCAGCTAATCACGCTTATTTCTTTTTTTAAAAATTAGTATTAAAAATATATTTAAAAAAATAAAAATAGAATGTATTCATTTCACGTGTACTTCAGGGGTGTCAATACTTTTATTAAATTTTTATACGATACATTTGTTCTAGTGTTAAGGTTTTTAAATACAGTTAAGATCATGTAAAATTCACATAATTCTATAAATATTTTTTTTAAATATACTTTTTTGGAGAAAATATGTTATTCCTCTCCTTATTATCATTATTATTATTATTATTATTATTATTATATTTATTTTTGTTTATTTTTTATGCCAATACTTTTCAAACTGAATTCTTAAGCAAATATTCAGTCAGAGTCATAATCACCTGTGGGATTAAACAGGCTCATTACAAAGCCTTGCACATACACACACACACACACACACACACACACACACACACACACAAAATGTGTGAGGTTGTTAATTCTTAGTGCTTTGTAGATGATTCATCGAAGCAGGTCTCTGGGTCAGTGTGTGTGTGTGTGTGTGTGTGTGTGTGTGTGTGTGCTAAAAACTTTCGAGGCAAGTTTTTCCTGGTTAAACTGATGTGTGCGTGTGTGAAGACTGTGCCGAGGTGGCGAGGAGAGAGAGAGAGACAGACGGAGCGGGACGAGATTTCATCAGGACGAGCAGCGCTGTGAATATTTCATAACACGATCGAAAAATAACTCAGTCTCTGCTTTCAGTCTCCACTCTACTCTATGAGACACGACAGTCCGCTTTAGCGTGATGTGCAGGCCGCGTAACAAGCGATTAGCCTACTGACCTGACTGAAGGGTCCGAGGAGGATTAGCTCAGTGATTTGGTGGTGCTGAGGTTTGAACCCGTGACCTTCCGGACTGAAGTCCGACTCCGTAACCACCGAGCTGCCGCTGTTAGCATGTGCACACGAGTCTGGATTAGTTTGTGTATAAATAGTCTCGCTCTGGGTTTAGTCTGCGTCTAACATCGCGTGTGTTACGGATGTTTCCAGTCTGGTCTTGTACATCTGATCTGTTTTGGTCGTTCATCTCACTATTGAGTCGTACCACTGTACAGTGTGTGTCACATATACTGTATAGAGTTTGGATGTATTTTCAACCTTCCAGAAAAATGCTGGATTTCTAAAACTATGAAATTCCACATATGGCATTAGGTAATTAAGTAGCAAACAACAACAACATCACTAACAGTCAGTTGTTGTTCTAAGACATGAAGCTCAGCTGTTCTGGATCAGTTTCTCACAAGAACAGTATTGTGTCGAGTGTGTTTGTAAACCCCATCGAGCTCCATGATGAAACTGTCTCTCGTGAAGACCTTCCCAGGAAAGCGAGACCAAAACTTACTGCTGCAGAGGAGAAGTTCATTTAGAGTCACCAGCCTCAGAAATCACCAATTAACCTCAACCAGCACCTCAGATTAGAGCCGTTATGAAGCTTTACAGAGCAGAAGGAGCAGATATACATCTCAATATCAACTGTTCAGAGGAGTTTATTGTGTGTTTTATATAAACGCCTTCAGTGTTGTTTTACAGTGTAGAGAGAAATAAACATCAGGAACGAGCGTGGAGTTAGAGAGGGGTATGTACACGTACTTTAATATAAAAGGTCTGGAAGTGATTTGTTCATTGCGGTGCTGTTATCAGTAAAGTTTCAGTAGAATCTGTTCTCGAGGGTTGTTCCAGTGCTAATCATCATACAGTACAATCTCTTGGATCAACAACAGAAGATCAAACCGTGAGACTGAGTCAGGGTCAAAAACATAGAGGAGTCGGGGAAAAGCCGAAATCAGAACCAGCACCAGTGGGTCCTCTACATACAGCAGGAACAAGATACAAACACACATGTGTGCATGTTCACTCAGAACTTGTCCGGCGTCCATTATCACGTACATGCAGCGTCTCATCCCAGGAGGTCTAGACGAAAGCGGCCAGTAAATAAACAATACAGACAAAAGTCAAAATAATTGAGAGAATGGAGCGAAAAGTGTCTCTAAAAACACTTCACTGTGATATACTGTGTACAGACAACAGTGTTAGTGTTCTAGTACCGAGACAAACTGGACTGATGAAGAAGAAGCTCTCGGAACTCATTCGTATGTACAGTCGAGGACTTTATTGAGTTCTTTGATCACAGACATGTCGAATGTGTGACTCTTAAATTCTAGTGTATAAACAAAGCCACAGTTCAAGAGAGCTTTGATGATTTGTGTCGGAATTCTGCAGGACTTCACAGGTGTCCTGTAGCCGGAGCACGCGGACGTTCTACTGCGCTCCGTCAAGTGATGTGAAGGTTCTGTAGAACGTTTCTCTTTGCAGGTAAACTGATGTTAGCTGAGCAAAACGAAGCGCGCCACTGAACATGTCGAATAAAGGCTGCTCTGTAACAGCGCCACCTAGCTAACGTGCACAGCATCAGATAGCTGGTGCTCTTGACGATAAGGTGACTAGCCAGCTAATTCAGAAATCACTAGTGTGACGTTCTCCACTGACGTCAGAGTGACGCTTCTCTGTCAACCGCCGGCCGATAAATTAGAAACACGGGGTCAGTGCAACTCGTTACGAGCTATTCAGAGTGGAGTGAAGAACAATCGGAGCAATCAGAGTCCTGAATCCTGAGCAAATAACAGATGGAGATCCAGCTCGAGGATACACACCGATGCACACACATACAGTACACACACACCACAGACAGACTCTTGTTTGTGTAAAGACATTACCATTTAACAGCTTGACGTCTCTGAGAATGTAAATATTGTTTCCGGGGATGAAAGATGGACGGATAATCGGTTTGTGAGTGTACCAGATGCGCCTGTCTGTCTCTCTCACATACAAACACACTAACACACAGCACATAAACACACACACACACACAGCTTTCTTTCTCATCCAAAGTTTCAAGAGGCAAGAAGTAGTTCCCATGGCAACAGCCTGTCTCCATCAGAGCCGCGCTTTATCTTTTCCCGTTATATCGTTCTCAACTTGTGACTTTGTAAAGCAGGGTGATGATGATGCGTGTGTGTGTGTGTGTGTGTGTGTGTGTGTGTGTGTGTGTGTGTGTGTGTGTGTGTGTGTGTGTGTGTGAGAAAAATGGTCTCCAGTTTGAACGACTCTCAGCCACCAATTAAGCTCCAATTAAGCTCTCCCTGTAGCGATGCTGAGGATTTCAAACAGATCCGTGCACAAGGACTCTCTCACTCTGTCTCTCTCTCACTCTGTCTCTTTCTCACTCTGTCTGTCTCTCTCTCACTCTGTCTGTCTCTCTCTCACTCTGTCTCTCTCTCACTCTGTCTCTCTCTCACTCTGTCTGTCTCTCTCTCACTCTGTCTCTCTCTCACTCTGTCTGTCTCTCTCTCACTCTGTCTCTCTCTCACTCTGTCTCTCTCTCTCTCACTCTGTCTGTCTCTCTCTCACTCTGTCTCTCTCTCTCTCACTCTGTCTGTCTCTCTCTCTGTCTCTCTCTCACTCTGTCT
>CM059226.1:726262-761262 GCA_030347435.1 Clarias fuscus | reverse complement strand
ATAATGAGTTCAATCAACGAACAATAAAGTCTTACATTTGAGAGTTTTTATTTTAATGCATTTTTTTCTTTGCAAAAAGTTACAGTTAAGAAGCTGCACTGAGATAAAATGCAGTGTTTATATAAAAAGATAAACATAGGGTGAACTACTTTGTCTATCGCGCGCGTACACACACACACACACACACACACACACACAAAGTTGCATGCATGTGAGGAGGAACAACTCAAGAGGTCTAAATAGAACAGCATGACGTCATCGTTTTGGTCCAATCCGTCTTCAACTCGTTTTTTCTTTTCTCTCGTTTTATTCTTCACATCCCTAACACACACACACACACACACACACACACACACACACACACACACACACACACACACACACACACACACACACACACACACACCTCAGGACAGACTTGTGCTGCTGTAATATAAGCTCTAATCACATTTTATCTCTAATAATCTGTATTTGTTTCTGCTTTGAGTGAAATAAAACACCAGCTCTGTTCATAAAGACCTGCAGCAAAAACACCTGCAATGCACCTGAGCCTCAAACCCAATATATTGTTTTATACTGACACCTGCTGGTCAGGATCAGAATAACACTTCACAGAAAGATGTTTAGTTTGTATCTTGTAAAGTATACAGAACCTAATTTTCTCCTTTTTTTTTGTAGAGACTGCAATCAGTCCCCATGTTTAACAGCACACCTTAATGAACAATTACTATTTACTTCACACTTAATTAAAGTTTGTGGTCATTAAATGAATTATTGATGCAATAATAATAATAATAATCTTATTGTTCAGCAGTAACACACTCACACATTTAAATATCGAATGTTTTTCTTTTTTTCGGGATGTGACTCATGTTGTTGTTATAAAGGATCTGCATCTGTAATGTTATCATCAACAGAAGTAATATTGTAATTCATGATATTTACATTTCTGTAACATTGCATCCTTGAATATATTTGTCGCAGTATTAGAAACGTTTAGTCTAGTAAATAAGAGATGAGCTTAAGCAGTATCACAGTCTGTGTTGTGCTGCCGTTCTGGTTATTAGTCAGATAACTAACTGGCTCTAACGTCGGCTGTGATGCGGTTGTAGGCACGAGGTGCGGTGCTGATATTCAGTACAACAGCACCACCTTGAGTGTAATATTGAGTGTGTTCCACAAACACCATTTATTATCAACAGATTATTATCAACTAACTAACCGTGACTAGCGGAGCTGATGACTGACAGTTAGCGAGTGACGGTTAGTGTAGTGAATGTAGTGTTAAACTCTTAGGTTAGGGTTAGTAGGTACTCTGTAGACAAAAGATGAGGAGACAGTATGTACAGTCCTGAAAAATGTACTTTATATCTCCACTTATTACACTTTAGAATATCAGCTCCGTTAACTTCAGGGTTCTGGGGTCGAATCCCAAATGGAAATCTAGTGCACTATGTAGGGTGTACACTCCCTTGTTCCACACACAGAGTAGTGCCCTTGATCAGGGCTTAGAGAGGGATTTGGGATTCAGCCTCGTGGTAGAAGCTAGTTAGCTTTGTAGCTAAGCGTTAGCCGTGAACAGAACGACGCGGGCGGTTCAGAGGCGTTTCAGAAGGACTTGGAAGTGATTAGTGCAGAGACGTGAGGCGTGTTGTTTAAGACGACATGACGTTATCAGACGTGTGTTGTTGCTGAAAGTGCTTCTGTGACTGGGTGTGAATGTGGGCGTGGTCAGGCAGCCGCTCTCTCCTCAGTACTGCGGACCGTACGGACCCACTCTCACCCACGGTTAGTGTCATTAACCACTGTACAACACCTGGGACACGCCCAGTCACACGTACAGTTACACATCACAGTGCCGTTACTGTCTGTTATCAGCACTCGTGGAATAACGCCTCTCGTCCAATCAGATCGGAACAAACTGTTGTAAAATATGTCATATAGTATTTAATGGACAAGGACAAAAAGGCATGATGGACATTAGCCTTACTCACAAATTTTAAATTATTTGAAAAACAAACAAACGTTGTTCCTGGAACATTCCTGCTCCTGAACTCTGTAATCATGCGTCACTCTTTAGAATCATTTACAACAGATTGAAGTGGACCTGCTCACACTCACCTAATGTTCAACTCAACTTACTATCAGGTCCAGACATCAAAGGGAGAGATTTTATTCAAATACATGACGTAAACTTGTGATTCATAAAGTCGGTCAATAAGCTTAGAATTTGTAAGTATTTTTTGTCCTGACTCGAGCCCCACGTCTCCTGAGATAGGCTCCAAGCCCCTGTGACCCTGTGACCCTGTACAGGATGAGCTCTATACATGAAGAATGAATGTTTCTGGTTTAGTTCAGCTTATCAGTTTGATTATTTCAGCTCGTCTGGTTCACAGTTTTCTTGAGGTTTGTTCTTACTTGCTGTTATTTTAAGACTAACACTATTATGCTGTTGTTTAGGACGCTGAGTCTCCGGGTTATGTTTGGATTATGATGCTAAAGCTAAGTCTAGCGTTTTGCTAACAATCCCATAATCGGTTTTCATCGTGTATTCGGTTCGTTAATGAGCACGTGTTGCGGTTTACATCTGAGCTCTAGAACACTGACGATACACAACATTCCTCCTGCTGTGAACACGCCCTCCCGCATTTTAATCAACAATGATCATTTAGTTACTGTTTATAACTGAACTCATGTGTAATTATAGAAGAGGAAGCAGTTGAGTCCTGAGGCCACGCACGCGTCAGGGTTATTCACAGATTATAAAGGTGTAGGAGGCGTGATGTGGATTCACAGGAAACACAATGTAAGGATTATAGAGAGACAGACGGGAAGACAGACAGACAGGTGAGGTTAGACACGCTCCAGTCCTGTGCTCTACTCATCGTGCTGCGGATTTACTGAGAATCAGTCTGTAAGTAAAGGAAGTAAACACATCACTATTGTGTGATTCATTTCTAGATCCAAAGCGCTGCTTAAGTCTCACCTCCGCACCTCCTCTACCTGTTCGTCCTGCTCCAGCTGCTCAGAAGCTCCAGAGGGAAAGGTCACCTCGCGGTTAACTTGAACCCACGTCAACGTCACACCCTTGGTTGCGCTTTCTCAGCTGATCGAAGCAGCAGATCGACGTGTTTTCACGTGAGCTTTCCTTGGCTCTTTGCTCTCAGTGATCTCCACGGAGGAGATGCAGGAGGAGATGTTCAGTCCTTCTGTGAGCTTTGTTTTGTCGTACCGCAGTCTGTCAGTTCTCCGTGAGGTTCCTGCTGCTTTCAGCTCTTTACTAAAGAATGCCAGCTTCTCTCTGACCTTCTTCAGCTGTTCAGAGATGATCAGTTATGGTCTCGTGCACTTTATCAATGTGTATTATGGACCCGGCTGAACTGACGGTGATGTTAAACATCTTCACTCCAGCTCGGTAGCTTTTTTCTGTAACCTCTGTTTACTTAACATGATTTCCTGTTTTATTTACCTGCACAATTAAAAAAGCCTGGATGTGTCAGGTGAAGTGGAAGCAGGAGCACGCGTACCGTATGTTCCCTGGTTCAGTCTCCTGGTAACACACATTAACCCTTTTATTCTCTTCGAGACAGATGTGCCCCATTTCAATATAAATTATTTCCTGAATATGATCCAGATTATTTGGTTGGAACTTTACAAATGTTTCAACACAACAAAACTCATTGTTATTATTTTACAGTGGAACCTTGGATTACGAGCATAATTCGTTCCGGAAGTGGGCTCGTATTCCAAAACACTCGTAAACCAAATCATAATTTCCCATAAGAAATAATGAAAACTCAAATTATTCGTTCCACAGCCCCAAAAAATAAATGCATAAAAATAATTAATACAATCTATAAAATAAAAATAAAACAAATTAATCTGCACTTTACCTTTAAAAAAGTACAAATAAATCCTGACAGATAAGTGTTTGACAGATAACCGTTGGTGCGCGCAGGTGCCGTGTGTGTGTGTGTGTGTGTGTGTGTGTGTGTGTGTGTGTGTGTGTGTGTGTGTGTGTGTGTGTGTGGAATTAGCCCCTTCCCTTGCCTCGTTTTACACAGTAACACTCCTCCTCCCTCTCCCCACCTTACTTTTTAAGATTCATAACAAACACACACACACACACACACACACACACACACACACACACACAACGGAAACACCGTTTTAACAGGAAAAAAAGAAATCTTTCTGAGACTGGCATGAGCGCATATTAACAGACTCACTTTTTAAGTTTCACAACAAGCGCATAAAGTGAAAGGGTGAAAAGGCGAAAGAGAGTCTGTGCATGTGTGTCAGTGTCAAATTGCGCGCACACGAGCAGAGTTTCTGTGTGTTTGCGAAGCCGTGGCCGGGTGGGGAGGGCAGGGGTGGGGAGGTGAGAGAGTGACGCTCGGTGTCAAAATAAGAGTCGCATGTGTGAAGCATGATACTCGGCGCTCGTAAACTAATACTTGCTCGGTTTCCGAATAAAAAAATATTAAAAATGTTTGCTCGGTTTGCGGAACATTCGTAAACCACGTTACTCGTAATCCGAGGTTCCACTGTATGTGGTTTTGGGCATCTATTCATATTATTTCATTAACCTGAGAGCTCGGGAAGATCTTTCTCTTTCTCACTCTTTCTCTTTGTGCACCAGGGGAACATGGCTCGCCCAGAGGCACAGAAACCTAAACATATATTTATCTTTATTTAAATAAATGCATTAATATTGTTTTTGGCAAAATTATTTTTACTGCTTACAGACAGTAAGTCTTATTTTTAATTATTATATAAAACAGGATATACTGTATATGAATTATTGTTATTATTATCGTATTAAGTGTTTTTTATTATTTTAGTTTTATTTTAATTTTAATAAAATATATTTTTTTTAATAAAGAGTTTTGATTTTTATTCAAAGATCTCTCTGATTTTCGTGAGTGTGTACATCAACATAAAACATCAGACTGGAAATAAAGTGTGTTTGGGACGACGTGTTACAAACCCAGATTAAAGTGAACTTTATTAAAGCAGGTTCAGTACATTTTCACCGTAAACACACCGATCACTCAGGAAATACAGGAAACAGTTGAGTGATGCATTTATACAGACAAGAGGCCGTCAAATTAACACTCGTTAACTCTCACAAACACTCAAACACTGACAAATGCACAAATCCCCACAAACACTCGCAAACTCTCTCATGCTTGTCGCAAGGCGTAAGTCCCATAATGCACCATAATGCGAGTCGAGGGTTTCTCTTGCTACATTTTTTAACATGATGTTTAATCATGGCCAGTAAAAGTACACGCGACTCAGACGATTATTAATTACGGCATTTTCATTATTAAAGGTTCCCACAGCGTGACAGTGACATCAACACTCCTGCAGCACTGACCGCTGCACTGACCGCTGCACTGACCGCTCGCTCCAAAACTAGAATAAAATGAAAAATAAGCCCCACTCTCATATATCTGATATAAACTACATAATAAACCGAGTAACATCAGCGTGTGTGTCCTGGATCTTTAACTTTCAGGTTTTCACCAGCTGATTTATAACTTTATATTTGATGCTGGGCGAACAGTCCAATGCAAAAGTTTGCATCCCTATTGGCTAATATATAAATATATGGTCATTTTCCTTGTCCACTTAAATGAAGAAAAATATCTGGCTTATCTGCAAATAATTACCAAAGAATCGGAAAACCACAATTAAAAACATGAGAAATACCATCATTCATATAAATGCTTATGTATATATAATTTGTGCTCTAAAATTCTGCCTTGTTTGAGGACTTTATGAAGGAAAAAAACGCTATGTAATATCTATTTAAGAATATTTACTGTATAATCACCAATAAGAAGGGAGGGGTGTACAAACTTTCTAATTGACCTAAGTTTGATATTTTATACTGTTACAAATCATTTCATTCTGACTGAAAACACTGTTGAAAAGAAAATAATATTGAATTTAAATTCTGATAAACCTCAGACACACACACACACACACACACACACACACACACACACACACACACACTTGCATTCAATTTGTGGCTGCTACATTTTCAAAACTTTTTTTTTCCTTTTTTAATTATGGTAATAAATTGTTGATACAATTATAAAAAAATTACTGATACAGTAAAAAAACTGATGTAATTTATATTTACAACCAAAATAATATTAAAGATTAAATGTGCTGTTTTAGGGCTTTGATGGAAAAAAAATACAATTATAATGAATATAAGAGGCCATGAGATCCCCAGAGGTTCAATACGAATCAGGATGAAGACGAGTCCACGACTGAGTACAAATAAATTCACCATAACTTTAAAATTCTTAAATTAGTTCCTGAAAGCACACAGAGCACAGTCGAAGAAACACCATCACACACACACACATCAACACACCCACAAACACCTGAATAAAACAACAACAATCGTAATAAAATAAGGAGAGGAATGTAATACAAACAATTAAAGCAAAAAATAAAAGAAATAAAAAGAGGTCAAAGGTCACAGGATGGGTGGAGGGACCTATCAAATCAAATGTACTGGGGAAAGAAATACAAAAAATATATATGGTAAAAGAAACAAAAAATTGTATAAAAGGAAATAAATACAATTAAAACATATAATAACAAGAGTAAAATAAAGTGTAATTAAATACGGAGGTTTTTTTTTTTTTGGCACACAGAAATTAAATATCGAAAAATATTTTAGGATATTTAAATTATTATATCTAATGTTGGTTCTCCAACTGGGAATAAAACAGTATGAAATAATTATTACAATAAAATATTCATTACTGTTTTTGAAATATGCAAATTAATCTGGAGAAGGAGGATTTTAATCATTAAAACTCTTATTCATTTCCTGTGAGAGACTTTTACTGTGGTGTTACAAGATTATACGTTTACAGTGTAAATAATAACACACACACACACACACACACTCAACCATGAGAAGGCTCTGTGTGTGTGTGTGTGTGTGTGTGTGTGTGTGTGTGTGTGTGTGTGTGTGTGTGTGAGAAAGGAGGATGAATGAGTTAAGTGTGTATGTTTAGGGTCATGAGTGGTAGAACTTCTCGTTGTAGCGGTGAACGGTCACACAGCCGTGGTACGAGATGGGGCGGGGCATCGCTGCCACACCCGTGATGATGCCCGTGGCCGGGTCGTAGCACAGGATGGTGTCCGACGCCTCGCCGCTCTCGCCGCGACCGCCAAGAATGTAGATCTTCCCGTTACACACTGACATCCCACAGCTCTCCTGGACACACACACACACACACACACACACACACACACACACACAGAGTAATTAAATTCTCTGAAATCACTCACCGAGTTTGTCCGTCTGGTTGTGTGATACAATAAATTAAGGTTTCACAAAGATTCAAGATTCGAGGTTATGCAAATTAGGGGGCGGAAGCATGTAAACTATGCAAATGAGTGAGTGGATTTTTCTCGGAATGTTGTTTTTGACGTCTGATCATAAAGACGCCTGGAGCTCATTACACACACCTGCAATTACACACAAGCCGCGCACATGAACATATCCATGAGCTCTCAACGTCAACGTAACGTTATCATTATCATTAATGACGTCAACATCAAAGAGGGAATATCTATTGTTTTTTAACTATTGTTTTTTTTTTCATTAAAATGTAAAAGAATGTTTATTAGTTATAAGTGTGTATAGTATTTGATTAAATCAATTTGAATGATTCAGATAATAGTTTGTTTACATTTATGTTAACTGGTAAAGCTAATGATACATTTATTTGTGTTTATTTCATTTATTAATTCATTTTATTTCACTACAATAATTATTAAATTTATTTAATCAACTAAAAACTCCGCCCATTAATTAACACACAACACAGGAGAAAGTGTGATTTTTGTAACGTTTGTACGTGTTACAAGAATAAAAGTTAATTTCATACCACAGCATGGCTTGTGTGTGTGTGTGTGTGTGTGCGTGTGTGTGTGTGTGATAATAACCCATGTAGGTTTGTATTTTATGATGAGATATTAATATATAATGTTATATGTAAATATAACTATTAATTATAGAGACAACAGTGTTTGACTAAATTGTGAATATAAGTTGGAAACAAGATTTAAGATATGAAGGTCATTTTGTGAGGAAAGTCATCTAATAGAAATGAGTTAAGGAGGCTAAACCAGGCTTAACGAGGCTTAACGAGGTACCTGTTTGCTGAAGGTATGAACGACGTGCATCCAGTAGTCCTCTACGGGGTCGTAGCAGTAGATGGATTTCGTCAAACCGCCCGAGACGTAGATGAGGTTGTTGAGGGACACGGCGGTGATGCAGCGCTTAGCGATGGGGATGTTGGCCCTTAGCAACCAGCAGTCTGACTCTGGGTCGTAGCACTGCACCTGAGAGAGACGACACGCATCACACCGCGGCCTTAAAGTCTTCACTCAGCAAATAAACCAGACTCTCCAAACATCTACTGTTTATCATCAATAACCAACTGGACTCCATATGAACTTAAACACGTCTCCTGTTATACTGAACTTCCAGCCTCCTAACACACAGTATGAGTGCAGATCAAATCCCTGCTCTCCGTTATCACCCAGATGAGGATGGGTTCCCTGTTGAGTCTGGTTCCTCTCAAGGTTTCTTCCTGTTACCATCTCAGGGAGTTTTTCCCTCAGCACCGTCGCCCTCGGCTCGTTCATCAGGGACCATCTGATCATTCTGATTCACACACACTCACATCTCACACACGCTTCAATAATTATTTTGAATGTGTAAAGCTGCTTTGTGACAATGACAACTGTTAAAAGCGCTACACAAATAAAATTGAATTGACCAACACCCTCCCTCCCCCCTGCAACCCTAACGACCCCCATCACCCCCCCCCCCTCACACACACACACACACACACACACACACTTCGCTTCTAATTCTGTCCTCTTCCTTCACTATGCTGGAATGAGAGAGAGGCAGAGAGAGACAGAGAGAGAGAGAGAGAGAGAGAGAGAGACAGAGAGAGAGACAGAGAGAGAGAGAGAGAGACAGAGAGAGAGACAGAGAGAGAGAGAGAGACAGAGAGAGAGACAGAGAGAGAGACAGAGAGAGAGAGAGAGACCTGCCCGAGGCTTATCGTTGCTCTTTTCCAAACAATCAGCACTCAGAGTCAGAGTGACGTCACACCCGAGACACGAGTCGGCTCTGAACTCTTCACATCTTTATGCTGAATTCATTTTATTTTGCTTCATTAGTTTTATTATTACTGATTCAGAAACGGATCGAGCGTATACACACCAACAGAAACACAGACACACAACGATCACAGATTCTTTACACGTTCCTGATGAGGTTCCACTGAGAGCCTCAAGTCTGCAGGGAAACATGTGGCGTCTGGTTCCTTATAACGGCACTCAGAACCAAAGGGGACTGTGATGGAGAACTGTGGGGAGGGTGAGATCTAACAGAGGAAAGACAGACAGACAGACAGACAGACAGAAACAGACACACTGACACAACGATAGAGGAACAGACAGACAGACAGACAGATATATAGATAGATAAGCACATAAAGAGACAGACTGGGGACAGACAGACAGATAGACAGACACAAAGTCAGGAATTCAGACAGATATATCCATGTACAGACATACAGACAGACTGAGAGTAAGACAGACAGATCACTAAACGAGTGTGTGTGTGTGTGGCCAGCGTGCTCACAGCGATGTGCGACGGCGAGAGTTCTCCGCTCCACACAGACGCCTGGAGAACGTCTGAGCTCTGACAGATCCAGGTCACACTGCTCTTACACTCCACCACCATGAGGGGGCAGCACTGAGGCAGGGCTCTTACTGACATGCTGGTCTCAGAGGGCGGCATCGGAAACAAAGACAGCGGCAGAACTCGCAGAGGGGCAGGAAGTGACGCGAATCTGACACGTGGGTCGATCAGGAGGCGACTTCAGAGTCGTAAACACGCCGTCTGTTAAACGTTTATCTGTTTCATCTCTCATCACTCTTACTGCACTGCAGCTGATCTGGGAACGCTCTCTTCTTTACCCCGGGGGAGCTGTGATCATTATCATTAATCATCAGCAATCATCAATCATTACCATCAATCATTAGTATTAATGGTTAATCACACCCACTCATGGTGAATCGTCCCGGGCGGGCGGGGTCCTTCGGGCCACTGAGTGTGTCGACTGTCAGAGCTCAGACAGAACAGGACTGTTTTTAAGATGGATTAATTCCCTAAATTATTTAAAATCATATTATTATTATGATTATGATTATTATTATGATTATTATTATCATCTGATGAATTAATTTGTCTGGATTATTAAAGGTCCCATATGTGAATAACAAGTGAACACGGTGTGTGTGCACTTTGATCCCTCACACTCTCTCTGTTTAACTCTTTATCCAAACACACCATTTCAGTGTCTATGTAAATGACCTACCAATAAACCACACCCCCAAAGTAAAAGCAGAGCTGAGCAACAGGCTGGGGGAGGAGCTTTTCATATATGAGGTCACATGAGAGGGAAAATCAAATCAGCTTATTTAAACCCCAGACGATACATACATGGAAAAAAGGACAAAAAGGAGGGAATGTTTTTTTATTTCTATATTACACACACACACACACACACACACACACACACACACACACACACACACACATTAGGCAGGTCTAAACATGCCTGAAAAGTGAATTTTGCATACGATGTGTCCTTTAAAGTTCAGGAGAACGATGGTCAGACATCATCACTCCAACACTCGAGCACACACACACTTTTACGGAATTACGGTTCCCCCGAAACACTCTAATGGAGGCCTTCGTGCTTGAAATGCCGTAATGTATAAATGGATAAATAAAATAAATAAATAAATAAATAAATGAATGGAGTAATTTCTAACGGAGGCCTTTGTGCTTGAAACAAGTCTAAGAACACAGGATTCACAACACGGGACACACGTGCAGGAAGGATGTTAAAGAGTGAAGATGGACATCACCGAGATCGAGGATTCCAGTGAAGAGGAAATGAAACATCAGTAAAAACAAACACACGCGGAGGAAAGGAGACGTCTGTGTCGCGTCTCAGACAGGAGGCTTTTGTTCTGTCTGAGTTCGGGATTAAACTTTATTGATTTTTGGTTCCACGCTGCTCCAGGAGAACTTGTTACTGATGCTTGAGGTGGAGAGCTGACTCACGCTAATGACATAATAATAATAATAGTAATAATAATAATAATAATAATAGTAATAGTAATAATAACACTAATAACGAACGCAGCGAGCTGTAGCCGAGCCCTGCCTGTGCGTCAGTGTTTGCTCAGCAGGATAAAAATAGCCGCTGTGATTGACAGGACGCGTTAAGCGGGGTTCGTGCCGCTCGGACTCACCTTGTCGGAGCAGGTGTTGTCGTCAGGACCTCCGCCGATGACGAACAGCTTGTTG
The DNA here is from genome assembly GCA_030347435.1 of Clarias fuscus. Classification (NCBI taxonomy): domain Eukaryota; kingdom Metazoa; phylum Chordata; class Actinopteri; order Siluriformes; family Clariidae; genus Clarias; species Clarias fuscus. The sequence continues at coordinate 749,816 of CM059226.1, read as the reverse complement.
ACGCAGCCGGCCACCGCCGGGGAACTCACCGCCTCCTTCATGGGCGCCACCTCCGTCCAGCGGTTCGAGAAAGAGTCGTAAACCTCGACGCTGCTGAGGCGTGACTGACCGTCGTAACCGCCCACCGCGTACACCTGCGTACACACGCACGCACACACACACACACACACACACACACACACAGTTCTTTATTGAACCTGAGCTTTAATATTATGAAACACATCTGTCCAGTACAACTGACTCATGTGTGTGTGTCATGTCTCTGTGTGTGTGTGTGTGTGTGTGTGAGCGAACGGTGATGTAAGAACCCGCAGCAGAAACCGTGCAGGTCTGTCAGGTAGAACGAGACGTACTACAACATAAGCAATAACAATAAAAACAACAACAACAACAACACAGACACTCGCTCTCCCGGCTTCGTGTCAGATTTCACCTTTCAGAAAAGAACAGAAAGAAATCCAAGTTCTGCGCTCTGATTGGTCGGAAGGTGTTGATTAATGAACGCGCTCGTTCTGATACCCTTTTTCTTTCCATAGTAACAGACTGCGGACAGTTCAGGATAAAGTCGCTGATACGGTGAGGGAACATGTACAAGAGGGGCGGAGTCTCCAGCAACAGTCAGAGGTGAAGCTGTAAGTCAGTCACATGACCAGCTCATAGCGGCCTGTTTCTAGCTGCTGTAGCGTAAGTGAGAACAGGAACGTCACCTTCGTTACGTCACAATGTGTTGTTATTTTTAGTAGAGAAATAGAACCCTTAGGGACTGGATTGTTGTAGTAATAGTGGTAAGTGCAGTGGTTAAGACGTTGGTCTATGGCTCAGAAGGTGATGGGTTCAAACCCCAGCCACTGTTGGGCTCTGAACCCTATACGTATATTCTGGATGTATAATAAGAACAACATGAGTTGCTCAGGATATCCCGTGAATGTAACAGCAACTCTGCATCATTATACGCAGTGTTTTACACACTTCCTGTTTAAGCCCCTCCCCCTGATTTGATGCTACAGTCTGCGACTCCCTGAAGCACCTCAAACAACAGGATTTTTTATTAGTATTATTTTTTTAGGCTGATCGTCAGTCATTTGTTAAAGGCATAATAACCGTAAAAACACTTACAGACCTGCACGTATGAGGCAAAAACACACCTGAGGTACAAACACACACACACACACATACACACACACACACACACACACACACACCGCCCTCGCTGTAACGTCCTGCACCTGAAGCGTGTGCCGGTAAAAACATGTTGACTCTAACGGAATACAACTGACAGCAGGAGGAGCCGCAGGCGGCGCTCGGACGTGCTGGAACACGGCGAGACAACGTGCCGCTCACGCGAGGACGATAACGCGACAAGACGCGGAGACGAGAGACATAGACACCAGGGACCGGAACCGTTTGGGTTTGATGGGTTTGATACAGAAGGGAATTCAATAATCTGTTTAAAGCAGTCGAATGCGTCAGGTTTTCGAAAGTGTTTAAGACCACAAGGTGGCGCCTCCACGTCTACGTATAAATGATTTGTCCAAAAATCCGGCATCTGAGTAAACCCCAGGCGGGCGAGGGTGCGGCGCGGGTGAGAAAGCAAACCGAATGTAACGTTAAGCGCTCTGATCTGGTGTTGCACAAGCTGCCCGTTTGTTCACTCGCTCGTGCGAAAACAGACTGATTCCTAGAAACACTGAGCAACAAATCTGGAACTTCTAACGGTTTCTCAAGAACAACTTTTACGCTACTGGATCTCTGTTCTGAGATTGTAAACATGGCGGTCATGACATCAGTGTGAGAGGAGAAGAACAACTGTAGCTTCAGAAGTTAATCTATGATCACTTTATAGAGTTAAGCGATCTCTGCGACATCCTTCTGAGCTTTATTTTCTCCTGAACGTCTCACGCTAATGACATCGTCTCACTCGCTCCGAGTCTGTCGCTTTATCACATCATAACTAACGACATGACGAGCTGCTGCTGAAGTCACACACTCGACCCCGCGCTGCTTCATCGCTCACATTCACCGCTGCTGTCCACATTACACGACAGACACACAGGCGGTAACGTGCAGCTCCGGGACACGGCTGCGTCTGACTCACAGGGCGGAGGAATGAATGAGGTCACGCTCGAAAATGGCAGCGAGCGAGAGAGAGGAATCCAGAGCTGAGAGAGAACGAGAAGAGCAGCAGAACCGGAGCTCCAGCACAGGACGTTCACCTCGAGACAATAACGAGGGTAATTACAGCGCATGTTACATCAGACACTCGCGTAAAGAGAATGTCACTGAGGTCTCAGGGCCGCGTCTGAAAAGAACAAAACAACAAAAAAACACTTCCTTCCGAAAATACACACGTTAAACCTGTAATTAGTTCAGCAGGAGGAACCTGTATTAACGAGGGCCGTAAGGTTTGTTACACGCATGTGTGTGTGTGTGTGTGTGTGTGTGTGTGTGTGTGTGTGGAGTGTGAGGAAGTCTAGCATCTTCTGTATAATTAAACAGAGCCCTATGAGATGTTTTTACACTCCGGGTCAAAGCCAGACAGCAGCAGACGTTGATGATGATGTCACCGATTTGTCGTTTAATCGTTTCATAAACAATTAGTGATGTTTGTCCTGCCATCAACCAGCTTCACCACAATTACACTAAAAACTATCATTAAAATATGAAGATACTCAAAACCTGGTATAAAACCACACACACACACACACACATCTTTCTCTCCTCCTTCACTTTAAACATCTCCATCCGTCACCTCTGTGTTCTCCATTCAAACACAAACCAGGAAATAACATACACACACACACACACACACACACACACACACACACACACACACACACTCCTATACTACTATACACCCTCCTGATTGGCTCATCCTGTGACTCAATAATCTAAGAGAGGAGTGTGTTTAGGGTGGGAACCATAACCATGACTTACTGATGTTTTTTAATTACAACAATGAAGGGTTACAGTATGTGTAACCGCATTTAAGGATGTGCATGTGGAGTGTGCGTGTGTGTGTGTGTGTGTGTGTGTGTGTGTGTGTGTGTGTGTGTGTGTGTGTGTGTATTTGTGTGTGACTTCACCTTTCCCAGTAAGACGGCCATTTTGTGTCTCCAGCGTCCTTTATTGAGAGACGCGACTCGGATCCAGATGTTGAGCTGCGAGTTGTACATCCACACATCTCTGCTGTTGATGCGACCTCCTGTAACACACACACACACACACACACACACACACACACACACTTAAGTAATTTGTGTAATTTATTAACACTGATTGACTTGTAGTGTTTTAATCAGTTATAGTGATGTGCTGTTATACAGCTTTGTAATCTGTGGGCGGAGTCAGTGTGTGTAACTGATTTACTGCAGGCCTGAAACTCTCTCTATGTATATACGTCTGTGTGTGTGTGTGTGTGTGTGTGTGTGTGTGTGTGTGTGTGTGTGTTTTATAGTTTTTGTCATTTGAAAATTAAAACCCAAATTTATTATAAGATTTGTTGAAATTTGAAATTTGTTGCATGTTTACATTAAACAACTTCAAAGAAGCTGTAAAATAGTACATTGTTACATTTACATCATAAACAAAAACATGTAAGGATTAAGAATCTTTCATTTTATTTTTCGCTCTGAACTTCTTTAAAGTTTTATAAATAAAGTTTAAGTTGAGTTTTACACACACACACACACACACACACACACACACACACACACACACACACACACAGAAGCACAAGCCCCGAAAATAATAAACAATGTAGAGATAAATATATAAAATTATCCACTAACTGGTCGCAGTCAACTAACATGTGAATTAAATATTCATGAGTGTACAGGAGGGAAGACTTGCATTAAATTGTATTTGACTATTTATTTTAAACGTAACAGGGACACCCGGGGCTCCTCACACAAGCCTGCGGGGCCACGTGCCAACAGAGACACACGTTCAGCACAAAACACTGAAACACAGTCAATCATGATGTGATAGAAGGCACCAGAACCTCAGAGCACACGGGGCCCAAACAGGAGCCACGTCCAAGACCCTCCGCCCGGCCCCCAACTCCGCCTCGTGGGGCAAACAAGTCTGATCCACGGAGGCCCCGCCCACAACCCATAGTACCCAAAAGATCCTCCGCCAAGATCCTGGTGTCAGCCCCCACAGCACATGCCCCCCCAGAGCCACGCCCCCGCAGAGTCACGCCCCCCCCAAGAGCCACGCCCCCCCCCCAGAGTCATGACCCCGTAGAACCCAAACTCTCTGTGGTTTTAATGTTATAGCTGGAGGGTGTGTACGCATTTCTGTTCTTCATCTTAATCCAATGCAAATTACTCAACGGTTATGCAAAAGTATATAAGTAAATATAACCGCTCAGTCACCTCGCTGAACACACACTCGTAACACACACTCACAACACACACTCACAACAATCATTACAAACTGTACACATATTTATGATAGACTGAATACACACAAAACACACACCGCCTACACACTCAATACACTGAGTACAAACACACAATACACACTGTACACACACACAATACACTCAGTACAAACACACACTGCACACACACTGTACACACACTGCAGTGTCTCACTCGTGTGCTCTCTTGGTGTAAACAAAAGGATGTAAACCTGAAACCTTGTTAGACATGTTAAATCAAGTTTTAATGAATCAGCATTAAACACACAAAGTCCACACACACACACACACACACACACACACACACACACACACACACACACTCTAGATCCTAAGTTCCAGGCTGAGGAATGTGACTGCAGGCCACCGGAGGCAGATGGACCGGGGATGAATATCACACATGGGCAATAACGTGCCATAACACAAGCGAAATGATCAGATTGAGTGCAAAAGTTTGTGCCCCCTGTGTTTGTACAGTATGCGTAATATTTACATCCCGTTCATGATAAAGCACTAAATGTACTGTTGCTATTTAAAAACATCACTTTGACATAAGGGTGCGCAAACTTTTTCTTGAATGTGTAACACCAGAGCGTGTTCAGGATTCTGGATCTTGATTGGCCAGGAGGTGTTGATGACTTCTCTGTACATCAGCACTCATTCCCCAGAATACTGAGAATTATGTCCCAAAAGCCCCGCCCACTTTGCCTTTTCGCGCGCGGTATCAGTGAAGGTGCAGAGATTCACGCCGTCCTGCAGATTTACTGTATTTATATTAAGCTGTTTATCTTTATAGTTAACATTTGCTCTGCAGGAACCGTTTCAGGAACGCCAGACATCTTCACCCCATCTTAGTTCCTCCAGAAATCTTCTTACATCATCACGCCAATAGGAACTAGAAGGTGTTGTGGGCGGAGCTTGCTAATCTGAACCATACATGATTAGCACCACATCTCTAAACCTGCATGCTGTATCGTTCTTAAGTGAAACAGTAAAACCTCCGATATGTTTACTCATATACAAACCTAAGATAATCTACAATAACACTAATATATATAATCTTCTATGATTTAACATGTTTTTACTGGGTTCTTGTTTAGACGTCTCAGAAGGTTCCGGAACCCTGATGTGTACGGGTGTGTAAAGGTTCCTGCTGCTGTATGGATGAAATCAGATCCGCCGTCTGTTTGTTCAGGATGTCAGAGCGACAGCAGCCAATCACAGGCATCCGTGAGCTCCTGTATGTGGAAGAGGGCGGACGCGGCTCTCCTCCTCCGGCCCGGTGACGCAGCACAGCAGCGGTTTGATAAAATGCGACTGTCTGTGAGGAAGCGCATGTCAGCCTTCATCCTCTCCAGGTGGTGACTTAAATGAAATATTTCTAAAATCTCTCAGTTTTTGGGAGTCGAATAATCTGCACCGTAAAAAACATAAATACTTAAAGTATAAATATGAATCGACCTTTATATTCGTTTTAATTCAAAAATCTGGAATCAGGTGTATTGTGTGTGTGTGTGTGTGTGTGTGTGTGTGTGTATCCAGGAAATGCCAAAAGAAATGTGTTGATAAAACCAAAGTGAGTCAGAATGAGTGGAGGTCGTGGAGGATGTGACGTGCGAGTGTAAACATTTTGATCTGATACAGATGAAAGAGAACACACTTTGATCTCTCTCACACACACACACACACACACACACACTGACCTGAGACCAGGATGTCGTTGCGGAGGGCGCACACTGCGTACTCAGATTTGGTGAACTCGGGAAGCTTGGCGAGGGACTTCCACTCTCCCGTCACGGGGTCGTAGCACTCGGTGTACGGCAGGTTGAAGCCTCCGACTCGCTCGCAGCCGCCCACCACCACGATGACCTCGGAGAACCCCGTGGACCTGCGGGACGACAAACCCCGCCTCGTCTGTGAACCGCACTAATCAGCAAGCGTTACTACACACGGCATGCTCCTGTTTCTAATGCAAACAATAATAACCGAGTGTTAGACGCAGTGTGTGCGGAGAGCGTGAGACGAGATCACACAAACACAAACGCCAGACAAAACAAACACTCTGATCTGATCTGCGCAACACCACGCGCTGCGTGTGCCACTGGACGTACAGTAACACCGCCACGCTACACACACACACACACACACACACACACATCACCAGTGTCAGAGACGGTGTGTTATTAACATAATTAATTAGTTATACACATAATTATACACACTTTCCTTATACTGAAAAATAACATTATTTGAATAAACAATAAATTAATACGTAAATTTCATATTTAATTTTTATATTTACTTCAATATGCTACAATTCCTTTAAACTTACTACAATCACTTCTAGAAATGACTTATGAAATAAATTCATTTGTATCGAGTTTGGCTTCTTGTTACAAACATCAGGCAAACGCAGGATTATTTTTCCTTCTTTGTTACTTTGTTGCTACGTTGTGAAGCTTCATAATCACAGGAGCCAGACGGCAGATTTATGCGAAAATGGACAAAGATTTCTGGATTGTTTTTTTCATTATTATTCAGTGACCTTTTACACACACACACACACACACACACACACACACACACATAGAGTGAGCATCAGTGCCCCCTGCTGTAACTCATTAACAGAACCTGTGTGTTCGGTTGTTGTTTCTTTCTCTCTCTCTCCTTCACTCTCCAGCTGATCTAAGAATCTAAGAATAGCAGGGAACAGAATCGCAGGATTACGGCCGGGAGCGAGAGCCGAGGTCTCACAGCGAACTGTGGCTGGAAAACATTCGGGCCGGGAGTTTCCGCCTCGCTGCTCCTCCTTCCCCCAGAAACAGCTGAACACTGGGAACTTGAGGAAGGACACGAGAGCTATGAGAAAAACACACACTGCCTCGTTCATGCTGTTAGCCAGAAATGCGGATTATTTCCATTTATTCTTTGTTACATAAGCGAATGAGGAAGTGCCGGTCGGTGATCTGCCCGGAGACAGAGGGAGTGGAGCAGCCTGTTGCAAACTGACACCCTGCTGAACCCAGGCTTAACCCTTTCCCTCGAACTGAGCGCTCTCTCGTTATCGGCACATCGTCCTTCAGGAGAGCACAGACACGCTCCTGTCCTGAGTGGAGCTTCATCATGGCGGTCAATGTGATTACAGATCTACAGATCTACACCCCCACCTCCACAGCCGTTCCTCAGAACTAAACAATGAACTCGTGACACACACACTGAAACACACGAACACAAACACAGAAATAATGACGCCTCATTTTGTCGAATCACGTTCAGACCGGTTCCAAAGTTCAGCAGTGAAGGAAAAAAAAAGCACAGCTGCTCAGAAAAACAACGAGCACATGTGCATGAACACACAGCCTCAAGCAGCATGTGCGTATGTGTGTGTGTGTGTGTGTGTGTTTGGGGTTTATGAGTGTGCTGAGGTCACACCGTCACCCTCAACACATCAACATGTTTCTATCGCTGAAACCCAAATCAGCATCATGTCCTGTTTACTCTGTTTATATGATGTATTAGTCTGGATTATTACACCAGGTCACATGATGCTAAAATACGACCCTAGGTATCGGATCTGAACGGAATGTGTTTCAGATCAGGATTGGACGAGTGTTAAATAAATATCGGATCTGTCTCAGATCTGTTTTGGATTTTTGTAGGAACTGAATTAAAGTGGTGTTGTGTCAAAGTCAGATCAGAATTATTTCAGAATAAAATCTGTTTCAGATCAGTTTTTGAAATCTGCGTATGAAATCACTGGCAAATCTGTTTCTAATCAGGGTTTCAGATCAGTACTGGATCTGTTTTTGATCTGCATCTGATCTTTATTGGAGCAGTATTCAATCTGATCTGTATTTCAGATGTCAACAGAAACATCTAAAAATCTAAATAAAAAAATCTAACAAAAGCTAAAATTGACATTAAGTCTGAAGTACCTCAAGTTCACCATCGTAAAAAAAATCTAATCTTTGATCCAGGATCCGCTTCCTCTTTAAAAAAAACATAGATATCCTGAAACGGATCCTGGAATTCATCCAAAAAGCACTTAGCGGAGCGCCGGAGGCCTGATGAGAACTATTATGTCTCCAGATGTTCTCTTCATGTTCGATCCTGTCTCTGATCCTCAGGAAAACGCTACGAGCCATATTTCTTTCTTCTTCGCACCTGACTGAAACACTGATTAAGTGAAAGCAGAAGAGCAAGAATAACAGTCAAACCGGCGCGCGCCGTAGGGAAGAGCTGCCGAGGGGAGAAAGGTTAAACTAACAGACCGGCTCGGTGTTATTGTACCACAGGAGGTACGGCACAAAGCCAGAAGCACAGCGTTTAGATCAGACAGCGGGGAGGAGGAGCACGACCGGGTCACGCTGATGAACCTCGGACAAAGAGACGCCGGAGATTAGACGTCTCGGGAGAACCGGTCATTAGGCGGCTCTCACGCGGCTTAATGAAGCGTTAGCACTCAGAGGTTTAACACACCCGCGGACGAACGTCTCGTCTCTGCGTGAAGCTAAGAACAGAACGAGGACGAGACCTGAGGAGTTCAAGAAGATCGGGTTTGAAAAATCTAAACACAGTGCACGTGATGTGGCGCTTCGACTTGTTTCTCAAACACAAATGTCATGGAGGATTAGAAAGAAAAAACCCCACGAAGAACGTAAAAAAAAAATCGCAAAAATCACATGATCTGCAGTTTTATAGGCAAAATGCTAATCTATTCTTAACAGTTTAAACACTAGCTGGCTTGCTAACAACCTTTGCTAATGGATGTTATTGCATCACAGTTAGCCTAAATTTGGCTAATTTCCATAAATCTGGCTAATAGATTTATTTATATGATGTTATAGTGTAGTTAGCTAACATGCTAGGTAGTGTTCTCAAAACGTTAGCCATTATTTATGCCTACTTGTTCACACACTTTAATAACCCCATGTTAGCTTAACAGACGCAATTTAGCTAGTAGCTATCAATACAAATTGATAATTCAGCATGTGCTAATATCAGTTTTTTTGTAGCACTTTGAATTCTAATTCTAATTTACTTATTTCATTGTGAAGCGATCTCCAGCACTGCAACCTGCTTGCTTTTGTTCCGCTAGAAACAGGTCTCAGAACAGGTCTGGAGTGGAACCGGACTGGAAGCAATCTTTAGCGTTAGTTAAAGAACGCATTACAAGTCTTACCTGCGTGGGCGTGTCCGAGATGACATCATCTCATTGCCCAGGACGTGGTATCGCCGTGCCTCGTGAAGCAGCTGGTAGCACTCCGGAGCGTTCTGGATGAGCTGATCGCCTTCGACAGTCTGCACAAAGTAGTTCGGGTGCAGCAGCGGCAGGCGGACGTGCGTCAGGAGGTCACGCAGGACCGCGCGCCGGTGTTCGATGTCGTGGTAGACCCAGCGCATGACGGCCTCGAACACCATCTCCTCCTTTCCAATGACGACCTCGTCGCTGGAGATGTACTCCTCGAGCTCGTCACGGCGCAGGTCCAGGAACTCCTCGTGCTGCGCGACGTCGGCGAAGCTCTGCAGGGCGTAGTTACGGCACCGGTTAGCGAGCTGCTTGAGCGAGTGGGCGTCGGCAAATCTCTGGATGCCCAGGCAGTTACACGGGTCCAGCTGGTCCTCGAGGAACTTGGCGCAGGCGTCACGGAGCGTCCCGATCTGGAACAAGCTGGACGTCTCAAATAGGAACTGCACGTTTTCAGTGGTGATGCGTGCCCGACCCGTGTACACGTACTGCAGGAAGGTGTCCATGGCGTCCGCACGGATGCCGTTGATCTCCACCAGCATGGCACGGCTCTCGCGGTGGTCGTTACAGAACATGGCACGGAAGTAGCTGCTGCAAGCGGACAGCACGGCGCGGTGACACGGGAACTCCCGACCCTCCACGCTGATCACCACGTCGGTGAAGAGCCGGCCGTCACGGAACTCGTTGAACATCTGCAGGATGCTCTCAGCGTGACTCGGGCCTGAGGAGAAGTCAAAGACATCATGGCTGCTCAGAGTCTTTGTGTCCATCTCCAGGACCTTGCGCTTGACGACAGGAGACTCGTGGACACCCGAATCCTCCCGGTTTAGCCGTCTGCCCAGGATCAGCACCATGGCTGACAGGTTGGAGCAGCCTTTGGGCTCAGTGACAGGAGAACAGGAAGAGGAACCAGATCTGCTGAGGAGAGATAAGCAGAGATAAGAATCAGATTCACATCCATCAGATACAATTCAAAACCTGCTAATTGCAAAAACAAACAAACAAACAAACATATTTTGTTCATAAGCTTCTGATTAAACGCTTTCGACTAAACAAAGATAAAGCAAAGTCAGGCAGAGATGAAAAACGCACAAAAATGTTTCAAAGATTCTATACAGTTTTGTATTATTACATAAATAAATCATTATTAATATGATAAATCAAGAAGTTCATTTGAAAAATATCAACCTGCACTGGATAGTTCTGCAGAAAAGATATAGATATGGCAACCATTTATAGGACGATGATGTAGGATTAACAAACAATTAAGAAACATAGACTTTACTTAACTGAGTTGCTTTTATTATATCACTAAACGATTGTATATGTTTGCATTTGAGCGGTAAAATGTTGCAGCGTCCTGTATGGTAAAAGCAAATTAATAGAAAATTTAAAAGTTTGTTTAATAAATTTATGACAAAAAAAAAAAAAAAAAACATAAATACAGAATCGGGGCTGTTATAAAATCGTGATCCTTACAGAAACACAATATAAATGGGATCGACACCTGGGTACCGTGATAATATCATATCGGCTGATCCCTGGTGATTCCTGTCCATACAGAGTGCAGGTCGTTATCATAAACAGCAAAGAACAATATTCGTTTTATCTACAATAACGGACACATTGTGAAAAACCTGGCAACCCATTGTTGTCCTGCAAGTTTAATACCACAACACCACACACCTGTCCGGGTGTAGTGTTTCGACCAGTGTTTAATAAGATCCAGTGCGGTTTGGGACACAGCCGCGGGAACGCACTGAATGAAAAACCACCTCAGGTGTTTCTGCCAGAAGCCTCAGGTGAGCTCACCTGGAGAAAAACCTCTTCCACGTGGCCCTGTCGTACCTGCTGCCTCCTCGTGTTTATTCACGCGTCATAACACGTTCTAAACAAGTAACCGACAAACACGCACGTGTCAAACAGAACCTTAGAAAAGATGGTTTTTCCCTTAAACAACCAAAGAACCCCAGATGGAACTGTGTGTGTCCTATTAAGTATTTGCACCGGTGAGGCGGACGCTCGGTGATAAAGCGTCATGATTATTATAATCATATCACAATAGTGTTCTGGAAGATGAAAAGATTACAAAGTTCACGTAGAGGGAAAAAAATCTATTCTATAGTCGACATCTTGAGCCACTTTATTGTATTTTGTCTTGCTATTGGTTTATACCCGCTGGCTTCATGGTTCATGTTACTGTTTTGTTCTAAAATAGACTTTACAAACTAATCTTCCTTTATAATGAAGCTGAAATCCTATTGGTGGACAGAAGCTGAGTAAGAAACACACCTGACGGAAGTGTGAGACCCTGGAGTGTGTGAAATAAATAATAAAGCCTGTGATGTACAAGTCTCTCTCCCTCACACACACACACACACACACACACACACACACACATCCTGACCATGGAATGTGTCGTCAGAAGAAATGTAAACACCAGGCTCTGAGGGGGACAGATGAGACAAGTCCCGGTTTCATCATTAACAGATCTTCATCAAAATGCGACAAATACATCATGTTTGTTTGTTTGTTTGTTTGTTTGTTTGTTTGTTTGTTTGTTTAAATAATAATAAACATCGACATTTAAACACAACATCATGAATATATAAAAGCATTTCTGACTTCTGGAGATAAACACAGTGAAGTGTGTGTGTGTGTGTGTGTGTGTGTGTGTGTGTGTGTGTGTAAAGTCGGATAAAATCAAATCACTAAACTGCGCGAGCTGCGTCTCCGGGCGATGAGCGGAACTTACCGTCAACAAGACCAGCTGAGCTTTTGATCTGATTCTCTCTAAAGACTGTTTATAATAATAATAATAATAATAATAATAAAGCAAAGCCCGACTTTTACAGCCGTCCCTTCTTCCTTCCTTCCTCCCTTGTTGTCTCTCTCCTCGCGCTGTGTCTCTGTTCTGTCTCACTCCGCTTCACTGCGCGCGTCTCTCTCTCTCTCTCTCTCTCTCTCTCGCTCGCGCCGCGCGCGCGCCTTCAGCCGGTAGCGCAGGGGATTGTGGGAGATGTAGTCCGAACGCTGGTAAAGCGCTTTGAGGTACAAGTGGCTTTGAACTACAGTCAAGCCACGCCCCGCGCGTTGCGTCAGAATGCCACGTGGCAGCTGGTGTTTACAAACAGCTCGAGGACGCGCAGCTGGAAATGTGGCTCCAAATCATCCAAATCTCAGGGTCCCCTGGAGCTCAGCGCACATCTCAACCTTCTGTAGTCTAATGTTCAACCTCAATCAGTGATATTTGCTCAAATTCATTTCATTCACTTTATATGTTCTTTATATTTATATATATATATATGTAGTCCTCTATCAGTCATTAATGTTAGTAATGCCTGTTGTACTATGGTCGTGTTGTTCTTCTTCTTTGTTACACTATACAGTGGGGCAAATAAGTATTTGACACACTGCCGATTCTTCAAGTTTTACAAAGAATGGAGAGATCTGTCATATGAGAATGAATATTACAGGTCTCTCGTTTCTTTTGTAAGTGAGAAAACCTGAAAAATCAGCGGTTTTATCAAATACTTATTTGCCCCACTGTACATGACTGATGATCGGTAATTGCTACTACGTCTTTATTGTCTTTTATGTTACTATCCTTGCTACTGGATGTTGGAAATTTCCATCTTTATCATATCTATCTATCTATTTTTTAATTGTTCTTAACTTCATAAAGAGGAACACTCCAAATAAAAGAACCCATTTAAACTGATTTCCATTCAACGGTCCACCTAGGGACCGTAGAGTTCAATGGTGACGAGGTGTATTTATTCCCATTTTATGATCGTGGTAGAACCTCCAGTCAACATTCACACACAAAGGGCAATTAGGGGAACGCCAGTTAGCCTAATCTGCATGTCTTTGGACTGGGGGAGGGAACTGGAGAACCCAGAGGAAACCCACCAAGTACTAAGAGAGCATGCAAACTCCACACACAGACAGACCCCCAAAGAGGAAATCGAACTCGGAACCTTGAGGTGCGAGACCAATACATCACCATGCTGCCTTAAGATGATTCACTGAAGCTTTTTAGGAGTGTACACTATCAGAAGAGGTTCTTCTGCACTTTTGGTTTCTGTTGTAGCACCTTTCTGAGGTTAAGAACAAACCTAAAAACCCCTGAATGATGCTTCATGAACCTGTTGAACCTCTGTGGACTTTTAAAAAAGCTTCATAATTTCATCACTACGTCTTAAAAGTTGTGCAACCAATGAAGAACCCTTCTCTGATAGTGTACACTCTTAAAAAGCTTCAGTGAATCATCAAGTGGCTCTTAAAGAGGTTGAAGGCACTACAGCAAACAGTGTTCCCCTTTATAAAGTTAAGAACACTTTAAAGAACCCTTGAGAACCCTGAGAAACACAAATGTACTATCAAAGACAAAGGTTCTCCATGGGTTCTGAGCTTAGTTTAATTTGAAATCCAATTTAAATGGAAAACATTCTGTTATACCAACTCCCAGATTTAGAAGAACACGGCAAAGAACCCATAGGAAGCCTTCATGAAACCTAACTTAAGCACGTGCACTTTTAGAAGATGCTTCTTTACAGGTTCTTTCGATTGTCCATAGATTCATAAAGAGGTTCTGTTTGCAGGAATCTTCAAAAGGGAAATCAGGTCTTAAGATTCTTAATGGAATCTTTTAAAGTGTTCAGAATTAAAACCAGTTCTTCATGGGTTCTTCTCCGGATTGTTCTTTTAAAGAGGAGAAGGTGCAATTAGAAACCCTTAAGGAATCCTGGAATGATCCAAAGAACCTTTGAAGAACCCTGTGCATGTGGTTATCTGTGGGTTCCTTGAATCGTTATTTGCTTTATCAATGGGTTCTGTGGCTAATCCAGATACGTCCTAAATATAAAGACTGTGTTGCAGTGTTTTACAAACCATGTTGAAAGGGTTTCATGGATGGTTTTTAAAGGGTATTTAAGGTTCTGCACAGGGAGCATGGGGTTGTATAACAAATCAATGTACAATTGTTCATGTTTTGAGGCCATTTTAAGGTTCTTCATGGGTTCTTTGGATCATTCTTGCCTGAGAGTGATCCAGAATAAAGAACACTAAGTTGTGTAATTGCATCTTTTCTTTAAACGTTATTTTGGACCATGTAAGAAATCCTATCTGCATTCAAGTGTTCTAGCTTTTTTAAAGATAAAAACCTGTCTGTCTGGTTTTGTGTCCTTAGAGGATGTCGTTTATTCTAAAGAAATGTCAGAAGTGTCTAAAGTTTCATCTTAAACCTGCCTTCAGGAATGCTGCTGCTGCTGCTGCCGTTGTTGTGGTTCCTGGACGAATAAAGGCTTTGATGTGGTTAGGGTTAATGTTTAGGACTCTGAGGAGCTCTCGCTTCAGGACAGGTTTTTCTCTTCAGTGAAAATTCACAGGAGTGTGTTCCAGGAAGTTGAGAGAGAAAAACATGTCTCTCTTTCCTTCCTGTCATCTCGAGGCCTGAGGGCAACGCTCTCAAATCCTTCAGGAAGTTCTAGAAGAACTCTGAAAAGATGGATAATAATACTAATAATACTAATAATACTAATAATACTAATAATAATAATAATGTAATAAAGGTGGTTTCTTTAGTATCTTCTTGTACCCTCTTCTTCTCCTCCTCTTCATGGCTGTACTGTTGTAGTGATTTATTCCCAGACTTAATGAGTGTGAGTCGTATTGTTCTGGGCTCAGCACCAGCACAGATTCCTCCAGAATTCATTTCACTCTGCTCCTCATAAAGGTTCGTCTTCACAGAGGTGTCCCGACTAAACCCTGTGATGCGTCTTCACCTGGGAGACAATCTGATCCGATCTGCTCCAGATTCATTCAGTGACTGTTTCACTCCATTTCAATAGTGAATATTTCTTAGCCCAGCTTTTACATCTACACAATGGATTAATGGCGCCCTCTAGTGGTGGGAAAAAAGGCGAGGCCCTATTCCTAGGCCTACACGTTTGCTAATCAGAAATAAGGGAGTTTACTGTCAATCAAGGGCCCTTCACACGCCTTTCATAGAGATGACTATGATGTAATAGCCATGACGTCATCGGGCTGATGTCATAGTTCTTGGACCTTAAAAATAAAACCCAGAGGTGAACCAGAGTGATGAAATCAGCAATATTCTATGGAATTGTACTCTATATGTTATGTTTTTTTTATGTAAATACATTCATAAATAAATATGTTATCGACTATACAAACAATAGTTACTCTGTTTTTAAACCTCTCTTTATTCTAACAATATTTGTTGTTAAAATAAAAAGAGGTTTAAAAACTGTGGAGTACAAACTGAGCACAGCATTATTCTCCCATAGATTCTCACTCACTCATCATTTGTACCACTTTATCCTGTATTCAGAGAAAACCCACCAAGCACGGGGAGAACATGCACACTCCATGCACACAGAGACGGTGCAAACCACTAATTGCACAGAATGATGTATAATTTTGCACTCTCTCTGGACATTCGGGACAATCATCGACACTAGTGGTCACTGCACACCTTCCACAAAACTCTTTATTCTATTATGCACAAGGCGCTTTAAGTATGAACACTTTACAGCATACTTGCACACTCCTTGTACATTTCTATTTATACTCCACACAAAAATTCTAAATTCATAATCTATTTTATTTCTATATTTTACACCTGGGTTTTCTTATATTTTCCTTATATTGTATATTTGTACTGTACAGATGTTTTATTCTTAGTTAAATCTACTTCTTTTTTATATTTATTTCCTATTAATAGTCTTTTAATAATCTTTTATTTTAAGGTCAAGGGCAGTCGCCTAAGCATTTCACTGCATATCGTACTGTGTTCATATGACTGTGTATGTGACAAATAAAATTAGAATTAGGGTTTGAATTTTGGTGCAGTTAAACTGATGCACCTCCAGGGGGCGCGCAAAGAGCATAGCACTTTTTAAAAAGAGACTTTATTTCATTATTTTGATTATTATTAACAGTATTATTATTAATGTTCGTTTGAAAATAAACTGACACATTTATTCATCTTTTGACTTTTTCAGTTTATTATTATTATTATTATTATTATTATTATTATTATTATTGGCGTGCTGTATATTAACAACAAGATAAACTTTATTAGGATTATTATTGTATATAATAATATAAAAACACGTGAAAACAAAAACCTTTATATCGAAATCATAATTTATGACTCTGGTCTCTGTAGTCTGTAAACTTCTGCCTCGCAGGGATGAAGGGATGAGGAGGAAGACAACACGTCACGTGACCTTACACACACACACACACACACACACACACACACACACACACACACACACACTCTCTCTCTCTCTCTCTCTCGCTCGCGCTCAGGTAGTCTGTAGTCTCGCGAGACTTCTGTTCCGCAGCGCCCCCTGCAGGCTGTGTGTGTGAGTGCCGTTTCGGACAGGGCGGTGTGTGTGTGTGTGTGTGTGTGTGTGTGTGTGTGTGTGTGTGTGTGTGTGTGTGTGTGTGTGTGTGTGTGTGTGTGTGTGTGAAAAAAAAAACCGGAGCAAGCGGCCACATCACACACACACACACACGCAGCGCGCGCCTCTCCGCTACGTTGTCGCCGCTCGGCTTTGATCTGCGCGCGTGGAGCAGCACGGAGTAACGGAGCGCGAGCCGCTGGCAGGAGTAACGGTGTGTGAGAGCGGGTTTTTTTTTTTTTTTTTTTGACTGCAGCGTTTTCTGTTTCCTCATCGGCATTTTGTTTCCTCTCCTGTGCGGCTCGGAGCTCCGCGCGCTCCGGGTGTTGATTATTTACTTGTTTTCCCCGGTGGTGAGTGTTTGATCTTCAGCCCTCAGGCTCCGGAGGATCGCGAGGCGGGAATAAAGTTTATAAATGGGTGAGTAGCGCGGTGTGGAGCGCGAGCCAGAGTGAGCAGAACCGAGCGCCGCGTCCCGTTATTCTCCTCTGTGGCTCACACACACACACACACACACACACACACAGGGCTGTGCAGTGGCCTGATCACTGTGAGCCCGCGGTTCCGTGCTGCTCGTGTCTCCTCTCACACAAACCCACTTCAGCAGGAACATCCGCAGGTCTTCCTCAGTGACGGATCGATATTTTACATGTTCTGCATGTGTTGAAGCTATTCGCCCACAGGAAGTTACTTTTCACTTTCATCTCGAACACACACACACACACACACACACAGTGAACCTTCTGCTCTCACACTCTTCCTCTTCTCTGTTCTGAGAAATCTCAAAATTATCGCAAGTCTTGCTCTGGAAAAAAAGATGATAAATCACTCTAATACATCATTATGGTTTCTATGGTAACCGCCCACACACACACACACACACACACACTGCTGAAGTGGAAGTGTGGTGTAAGGAGACGTTTATGGAAGAAGGAGTCTCCAGTGCGAGCCTGGTGTAACGCTCGACCAGTCTCCAGTTCTCGGTCACATGTGATGATGATTAGCTTGTTAACTTCAAACCTGTCTGCATCTGCTGTAGCGTGTGACGGCGCGTCCCACCGATAGTCTTCGTGTCATTCATGTTATTCATGCAGACATGTCCAGTGTTAGACGTGACTCGCGTGTGTGTGCATGTTTATTTTCTATGCAGACTTTTTGTGACGTCAAATTCATAAAAAAAAAAGAAAAATAATAATAATAATAAGTTGAACTTTATAGCGAGAAATAAAAACCCACAGAGTGACGGGCTGTTAGAGGACATTAATCAGCGAGAATGAAGGGTCATGGTCCTCACAGCGGGGCGTTCGTGACAGTCCTGACCCGCGGTGCCGTGCGGCGCTGTACCACCACATCACACTCCGCTTCTGTAGAGTTCTGATCTCACTCTGTGTTAAATCAGTTCCACTGAGTTCACACTGACGCGTAAGGATTAAAGCCTGGGGCCTTCACACTGGCATCACAGCTCAAGTGTGTGTGTGTGTGTGTGTGTGTGTGTGTGTGTGTGTGTGTGTGTGTGTGTTCCTCCTCCCTACTTCAAACTCTTTTTGTTTTCTGGAAAAACAGTTATAATGAAGAAACCTGGAAAGTTCTAGAAGGCTGTGGAGGTGTTCAGTGTTTGGATGCAGGACGTGTGTGTGTGATTTGCAATGATGCTGTCTTTCCTGACAGACGGCATGCATGAGTGTGTGTGTGTGTGTGTGTGTGTGTGTGTGTAAACTGATATTCCTGGTCATAGCCGTAAGGAACAGGTTGAAACTCTTGTTGAATTTTTTTCTGGTGCAGCGCTGACGCCTCAGAGGTCCTGAAAAAAAAAGAAAACACCAGAGAGATCTGCTACATTGCGGTTTTCTCTGGTTATGATTCACACCGTGCGACGTCTGCTTCCTTTTTTGTGCACTTTTGCAGAACAGAGGTGATGTCCACAAATGCAAAACTTCTTCCTCTACTTCTTCTTCTTCTTCTTCTTCTGCTCTGCAGCGAGAAAAACAACAATGCTTGTTTGTTTCCTGTCTTCGTCTCTGTCTCGAGCCTTCACATCCTCCCGGTTACACCGGTTACTGTAACTTCATCTAGAAGTGACCACAAACAGCTCAGGAGCATCGCTCACACCTGCAGCCTTATTTAAATAGCCACGGGATATGAATATGCATGAGTATGCAAATCAGAAGCACCAGCGAGTTGTACTGAAATCAGGTTAGAGTAAAGAGTCTGGATTTACAGGGCGTGCAAAAGTCTAGATGTGGATTAACCGAAAGAAATGCGAGCGAACATTTCTTAGCAGCGACCTCATTTCCCCTCTCGTCTGTTCCAACTAATCAGAATCAGCAGTGAACTAATCACCTCCTGATCGTCTGTACCTGTTTCTCACTGGGTCAGGACTCAAGTTAGATGGTTTTTATGCTTTATTTATTCCTAGGTGACTGTGTGGCTTAACAAACACAACAAACACTGCTCAGGTAAAATAATAAAAAATGGCATTAAGAATTAAGGGGGGGTCAAGACTTTTGCACAGAATTGCATATCCTGCTGTTACTTTTTTTTTACTGCAGTCAAAACTTGAGCTTTCGTTGCCATGGCAACCCACGGTCTCCTGAGGACCAACATCAGTCTTCGCCTTTACAAAAAGTTTTTTTTTTTAATTCAGGAAGTTTTCCAACAAACAGGTCTAGAAATCAGAAAAATAAACAAATAAATAATCGGAGTTAACATCAGAAAGGACGAGTGACGTGTCGTGCTCTCTTTTAATGTTTCACTTGATGTCAGACACAGATTAACTGTTTCTGTTTCTCTCTCTCACACACACACACACACACACACACACACATGATTGAGTTTATAAGTTTAAAACTAATACACAGAGTGTGAATGTGAGAGAAGCAGTGCTGTTTTTACACTGCTGCAGCACAATCCTCTTAAACTGTGTGTGTGTGTGTGTGTGTGTGTGTGTGTGTGTGTGTGTGTGTGTGTGTGTGTGTGTGTGTGTGAGTGTGTGTAAGTGTGTGTGTGAGTGTGTGTGAGTGTGTGTGTGGGCCTGCTCACATGATTCTGATTTGTTTTTCAAACTCAGTCAAATAGATTCATTTGCTGCGTCAGGTGAAGTCACGCTGTAAAGCACGAGCGTGACGAGACAGTAACTCCGACCCAGATCTCGGCCGCGCGTCACACGACCTCGGAGCTTTCGTTACATTTACGAAATAGAAAAGCAACATAGTTTAAGCAGAAGTGCGGGAGCGTCTGCGATTGATGATCCTGATGGAACGATTGCTCCGTTTCCCAGCGAACTTCATCCTCTGCGCAGATCTGCTTTTATTAAAGACAGATAACGCGTGAGAGACGCCAGGTCCCGTGCCACGTTGCAGATGTTTTTTTTACGCTCAAACGTCTGTAGAAAACTTTACATCCTGTCCATCTGATCTTCTCCTGAGAGCGCTCCTCCACCTCCTCCTCCTCCTCCACCTCCTCCTCCTCCTCCACCAGGCCGTTATCCGCTCAGGACGTCAGTAAAGTGCGCTTCACATTCCTGGAATATTTGCCGCGAGCTCGTGAAGGAAGTGCTCCGACTCGGGCGCTTGTCCAGAGCGTCCCGCGCTCGGCTGCTTCTCTAATTTACCTCTCGACTTCTCGTTTCGAGCCCAGAGTGAGAGTTGCGCGCGCTATTTAAAGAGACGCTGCGGTTAGAGGAACGCCGGGGACGCAGGATGTTTACGCTGAGAGAACTGATGTGATCATTCGCTTCCAGACCAACTTCAAACCTCAGGCCGCTTTTATAGAAGTGAGTCGTTCCTCAGGTCTGAACAAACAGGCGACTGGCGTTATGACTTTCATTGCAATGTGTCTCAGAGGAAGCACGTGAGGAGACACTTCACCCTCCTGCACCGTGTCCTCAAAATCTCTTTCTTTTTTTTTTCTCCTACTAACCTGCAGTAGTTTCTTTTTTACTCGAGTGAGAGAGAGAGAGAGAGAGAGAGAGAGAGTCCTGTAACCTCGTGCAGCTTCAGAGACAATGTAAAAGTCTGTATAAAGTTGTTTAACAGTCTGTGTTTTATCATGAACATTCCGGACGGGAATCAGCAGGGATCATCTGATACGGTATTATAATCCGATACCGCGGTGCTGATTCCACCTGCATCACAATTTTATAAGAAAAATATTTGATATTTATAACATTTTTATTTATATTTTATTTATTTCAAAATGTTTGTTTCAATGTGAAACAAACTTAGTAAATAATTTGCTCCTTCGACACAGGACGCAGCGCTGCCTGCCGATGTGTGAATAGTTTAGAGTGCACCACCTGTAGGATTCTAGAGGAACTGCAACATTTTACTGCAAATGTACTGTACAGCAAAATTAAAACTTTAGGTTTATAAAAATGTATAATAATTCTTATGATAAAAAAATGTAAATAAATTGGAGTCAGTATGGCGATACATAAATTTTAACACAAAAGAATAACGATACGTCATTTAATTATATTATATTATTATAACTATATTATATTTAATTATAGTTATTAGAAAGAAAGAAAATCAGAATCTACCAAAATCAGCAGGTCAGACAGGATTTTTCTTCTTTTTTTTTATTTGAATCAGCCAAGTAAAGTTGCACTCAGTGAATCTGCTGCAACACAACATTAAATTTAACAACTAACATAAAGAGTAAGAAAACTACAACGAGCCGAGTGTGAGCCGAGCCAGTGGAACGGCGAGCAGAGAGAACGACAGCTAAAGATCCTGAAAACAAAGAGACCCAGCAGATGCTTTTCTGCTCGGCACAAACGTACAGAGCGGTGAGTCTGAGTCACTGTCGGCTTCGCGTCTCTCCTCTGATATCTCTCGCCAAGGAATCTTTGCTCCATTTCGCATCACATCCACAGAGTTTGTCGTAGCTACAGTAGTTCAGGGACGATTACACAATTTGTGATGAATATTTTGTGGTTAAATTACTACAATTTGTGTGTCAGAGCCCCAGCAGGCGATGAGCCGTTGGTGAAACCCTCAGAACAACACTCGTACCACCTCTTGAGGTCGCTAAAGGTGCCGAGATCACGTGTCTGTCAACGTTGTGACATTTAATGTGAATCTGTTGCTCGTGATCTGCTTCATTTTATACCCAGATTACACCGTGTAATTACAGCGATTTTACACAATTAATGACATAAACCCATCGAAATCATCACACGGACCTGTGCCATTATTTAATCACAAAGTATCTGCAGTTTTAATACAGGTCATACAGTAGACGCATCAGTCAGGGATTTGTGTAGAGTTTGTTCATAATTTCAGTATTTGTTTAGTTTTTGAACACTTTTGAGATAAACATCCTCCTGATGAGATCGTCTGTGTCGTTATTTGCTCTCAGCCAGGATAAATATTTTCAAATACAAAATGGTGCATTTAATAGTTAAATATCACGATTTAAATCGCAGTTGCAATATGTGTGAAAATATCGCAATGTGTAGCTGAGAGATAATTACGTGAAGATCAGGTGTCTGGATCAGAGTTAACCTGGACCATGGGTGTGTGTTTATTCTGGGTTTTAGTTGTTAATATGTATACAGTTATATAAAATCAGCTTCAAGTTTCACCGGCATATTTACATATAAAGTTTAAATATATACATATGTGTTTAAATTGTGTGTGTGTGTGTGTGTGTGTGTGTAAGGGAGATAATCAGTAACAGGATCATATCTGCACTTCCTATCGTTGCACAATTTGGTGTTGCCTGGCCACAGACCCTGTTTCCTGTAGTGTAATTAGTCTCTTGGGCCGGTGCAGGGCTACAGAATGTGTGTGTGTGTGTGTGTGTGTGTGTACTAAAAGAAAATAAGATGGGTGTGAATTAAACGTGTAAATCCATGGCAGTGTGTTGGAGCAGACGCAGGAGTATGATGATGATGATGTCATTGGCAGCATCAGAGCGCTCGGGTGACATCACTGCTCTCCCGTCTGCCAGGCGACGCTTTCTCTCCGTGTACACGTTGAGTCAGAAGGCGTGTTTTTCTCCGGCTCCCATGGCTCAGGCGGTTCCTCAGAAAACCCTGTGCGGTGTAGCAGAAACATCTCAGGTCATAGCTGGTCTGTTACTCATGCACACTGTCACACGCCCTTTCATTCTGTCTCTCTCTCTCGCCCTCTCTCTCTCTCTCACACACACACACACACACACACACACACTCACAGTCCGGCTATTGTTTCGTTCCTCAATGAGATGCAGACGGAGACGTCAGCTTTCAGGCTGCAGGAGTTTGCCACAGTTTGTCGCTGTGTATGTTTTCTCATCAACGTCATCGCTGCGCTTTTAGTAGTTTTTGGAATAAAATATTCAAATGAGCAAATAAAATCTACACAGATCTAAATCTAAATAAACATGCATGGAATTGTTTTACTGGTTTAATAACAAACGACAAAATGTTGTAGGTGCGGCGCAAACAGAAGCAGGTGTTAG
>CM059226.1:658762-721262 GCA_030347435.1 Clarias fuscus | reverse complement strand
TGGTCTTTGATGCAGAATCTTTTCTTAGACAATCATGACCCATCTGAGAATACATTCATTTCCCACTCTGATAAACGTGTGTGTGTGTGTGTGTGTGTGTGTGTGTGTGTGTGTGTGAGATACGAATGTCTCAGATAAGCTTGGCTCATGACTCACCGCCATAAAAACGTGATGCTCATCACTTCCGTCACACATTATACCCTGATTACCATGGTAACCCCACTGACCGACCCCACACACACACACACACACACACACACACACACACACAAACACATTCTATTCCGCCCCCCACCCCCCTCCCGACCTTTTACAAAAGTGCTGACTCCCAGAATGCAATGCAGCTGCTTTGTCACACCACATTTTTTATTTGGTGAGATTGTTTAACACTCTGTGTGTGTGTGTGTGTGTGTGGGTGGGTGAGTTACATTTGCACAAATGCATGCAGCACATTTTTTAGCACACTAACACACACACACACACACACACACACACACACACACACACACATGCATTTTTTTAACCTGTGGTGTTTAAACAGGATGAGAGTGTGAGTGGACCTTTACACCTCACCAGCAGCTCTAAACTTCCTTCCTGGAAACTCCTGACGTCACCGAGTGTTACCCCTACAGAGGGCAGACACGCGCACACACAACCAGCACATCGAGTGTTTACTGACTGAAGTGGAGTAACAAAGCTTTAGATCATGATTCATCCAATAGATAATGATTGATGTGGGGAAAAGTAAATATGTTGGTTAGGGCACAGCCCTTTTTTAATTCCTTAAAATATTTGTGTACAAATCATGCAACATTTTAAAAAATATTAAGAAAAAAGGCATTAATGTGCTAAAACTTATCATAAGCCACATTTAAGCGTTAATGTGTGTACAGTGTGTGTACAGTGTGTGTACAGTGTGTGCAGTGTGTACAGTGTGTGTAGTGTGTGTGCAGTGTGTGTGCAGTGTGTGTACAGTGTGTGTGCAGTCTGTACAGTGTGTGTGCAGTGTGTGTGCAGTGTGTACAGTGTGTGTACAGTGTGTGTACAGTGTGTACAGTGTGTGTACAGTGTGTGTAGTGTGTGTACAGTGTGTGTAGTGTGTACAGTGTGTGTAGTGTGTGTGCAGTGTGTGTAGTGTGTGTACAGTGTGTGCAGTGTGTACAGTGTGTGTAGTGTGTGTGCAGTGTGTGTAGTGTGTACAGTGTGTGTAGTGTGTGTGCAGTGTGTGTAGTGTGTGTACAGTGTGTGCAGTGTGTACAGTGTGTGTAGTGTGTGTGCAGTGTGTGTAGTGTGTGTACAGTGTGTGCAGTGTGTACAGTGTGTGTAGTGTGTGTGCAGTGTGTGTAGTGTGTGTACAGTGTGTGTGCAGTCTGTACAGTGTGTGTGCAGTGTGTGTGCAGTGTGTACAGTGTGTGTACAGTGTGTGTACAGTGTGTATTGTTAACGTTGAGGATTCAGCCTCGCTGCTTAAACACACTTTGATGATGATGGCGCTCTAACTCAGCGCTCTGCAACTTTCTTTTTTTTCCCAGAGAGCCATAATTACTTTTCTACAGTAAGCCAAGGGGAAGCGTGTTGGTTACATGACACACGTCTTGAAATGATGAACCACACTGCATTAGGTCAGACACACACTCTTCTAACCAACACAGCGTCATTTCCCCTGCAGTACAGACCGCGCAGCACATGGCACCGTGCACACAAGCTTCAGCACGTCTTATCATCGCATTTACATATATTTCTATCTCATTTACATATTACTATTTAGATATGTAATATTTGTTTCTTTTATTATGAAAGACTACAGGATGTTCTATCAACTTTAAGACATTTCACACTAACACACACCAGCACTGGTTACTGGAAAATATTAGGAGTGGCACACATCACAAAACACACAGTGTCAGTATCGTACCATGGAGTCACAGATCAGGTGTAATATCATAAAATAAAATATTCAGTACCTAACTGTTGAATTAAAGTAGAGGTTGATGCATGATAGGGTGTTTTCTGTTAGTTTTTTTTTATTTTTTTTTTATGCTAAGACTGATCTTCATGTGAACACTGTGTGGAGCAGCAGTGGCTCAGTGAGTTCAGGCTCTGGGTTACTGATCAGAAGGTTGGCAGTTCAAATCAAGCTGTCACAGTTGGGCCCTTGAGCTTTGATCCTCAACCCTGTCGGCTCCAGGGGGCGCCACGTCACGGCTGCAAAGGAATGCAAAGAAAAGAAGGTTTTATGTCGAACCTCATTTATTCATATGTTGAATAAATGAGGTTCCGGAGCATACAAAGCGTTTTCAGCATACGCGCGACTGAAACCTATGTTACACGTGTGCATTAGTCACATGTACGTCTGGAAGCCGTTCAAAACGTGTTTGCGTCAGTGGAAGGCCAAGCGAAGCGAGTTACAATTTTTTGTGGGTTTTATGCAAGAAGCAAGGACGGTACAAGAAGAAAAGTGAGCCACGTTCAGTTTGGTGTTTAAAGCCGCCGGTGCCGAGAGGAATCATAAATTAAGGTCAAGAATTTTTTTTTCATAAATGTTTGGTTGTTTTTATATGCAGAAATATGGTTATACTGTTGGAAATTGGTAATATTGGTAATATTTTTTGGCGCTGGAACGGATTATCTACATTTACATTATTTCCTATGGGACAACGTGCTTCGCATTACGACATTTCACCTTAAGAACTCGTGACTGCAGTCGCTCGATAGTTCAGGACTGGAGTTTCCTACCGTCTACCTGAGTCTCCAAAAACCGACTGGACTCCATAAGAACTTAAACACGTCTCCTGTTATACTGAACTTCCAGCCTCCTAACACACAGTATGAGTGCAGATCAATCCCTGCTCTCCGTTATCACCCAGATGAGGATGGGTTCCAACAGATAACAGACAACTTGTTAAATAAACGTTTAAGCTAACATTTTCAACAAATTGCTTCTGGTTGTCATGGCGACGCGGTGTCATGTTCTGACAGATTTTATTTTTCCAGAAGCCCCCTCAATAAAAGGGAAATCACTCTCAGCATCATGGCTTCTGTGTGTGCGTGTGTGTGTGTGTGTCTCTGGTGCAGTATGACTGGATCACCTACAGTTATTTCCACAGATATGGGTTTATTTGCAGCAGAACCCTTGATTAGCAGCTGCAATCTTTTTAACCACAAGAACACTGTGTGTGTGTGTGTGTGTGTATGTGTGTGTGTGTATGTGTGTGTGTATGTGTGTGTGTGTGTGTGAGTGTGTGTGTGTAAGTGTGTCATGGCTTGCTCGACTTGCTCCTGCTGCTAATTTGGTTTACTGTAATTTGTCTTTGAGGGGCGGTGTTGCTGTGACACTGCTGTGTTTGAGGTTAGCTGGTTAATTAGTCTCAGGAAAGGCATAACGAAGGGGGCGGGGCTTAATGCTGCTCTCTCGCGGGTGCAGTGCTTCATATTCACGCAGTCTGCTTTTTCTGCTGTGTTATCCTGCACAGTAGACATGAGGAAGAGACTGGCGCTCCGATTGCTTTCTGACGACGCGCACTCTGATCCCCTGATAATCCTGTAGATCAGATTAATTAAACCCCGCCCTTAAGACTCAGAATTAATTACAGCGGGGCTGAAACGCTCGACACAGCGCTTTACGTCTTAGACACAACTCTCTGATCTCATTCTGTTGTAACCGAAATGTTTCCAGCATGAAGTCAGATCTAATCCTGCGTGTAATACGTCGTATAAACGTCTATAATAACGTACGTCTGTTTTAAAGCGGCGTGAGGCGAGTCTCCGCCCTCAGTCAGATTACAGACGATGACAGTTGGATTACAGACGACGCGTCATGACCGAGACATGTTATAACGTGTCACTACTGAAACCACATGTCATACACATGTTATAACCAAAACTGTCTCTCTTTTATCCCTCTGTCTCTTGGTCTCTCGCTGTCTGTCTCTCTCTGTCTCTTGCTCGTCTCTTGCTCTCTTCTCTCACTCTTTTCTCTCTGTCTGTCTCGCTCACTCTTTAACTCTCCTTTTCTTCTCTATTTCTCTCCTTCTCTGCTTCTTCTTCTTCTCTAAGTGTCTTGCTGGCTGTCTCTTCTTTCTTTTTTCTTTTATCTGTCTTTTTTCTCCAGCTGTCTCTCTATCTGCATTTTCTCTCTCTATTTCTCTCTCTCTGTTTTTCTTTGATTCGTTTTATCTCTCGTTCTCTGTCTCTCTTTCTCTCTCCTTCTTCTCTCTGTCCTGCTGACTTTCTCTCTTTCCTCCCTGTCCCTTTTCTTTCTTTCTTTCAGTTCACATCAACAGAGCTTTATTATCTCGTTACCAAGAGATGTGTAGAAGGTTGATTACGTTAGAAGTAACATCTGTCTTCTACATTTATTAACATATATTATAAATAAACATGTATTTTAAGTGCAACATTTAATGTTATATTTAGTATTGTATAATATTGTATAAAAAGCATAATAATGAAATTTAAGTAAAATACATGTATTTATAAATCTCTGTGTGTGTGTGTGTGTGTGTGTGTGTGTCAGTGGAGGCTGTGGTGGAGTTTGACTACCAGGCCCAGCACGATGACGAGTTGACCATCGCCGTCGGTGACATCATCAGCAACATCAGGAAGGATGAGGGGGGCTGGTGGGAGGGCGAGGTGGACGGCCGGAGGGGCCTGTTTCCAGACAACTTCGTCAGGGTGAGAATACTTCCTGTTTCAGCATGACCTTTGACCCCTGACTTCTGATCTGCCTTTGTCCTGCAGTTCTGCTCACACACACACACACACAGAGGTTAGTCATTTCACACTCAGCTGTATCTGTGCGCGTGTGTGTGTGTGTGTGTGTGTGTGTGTGTGTGTGTGTGTGTGTGTGTGAGCGCTAAAGCGTGCAGGTTGCTGTGAATGCTGACACGGCTGATCGATTTGCTGTGTTGCAGGATGCAGGCTACTGGAGCGAACAGGATGCTGTATGAGTGTGTGTGAGTGTGTGTGTGTGTCTGTGTGTGTGTGTGAGAGAGAGAGAGAGAAAGAGAAAGAAAGCAAGAGAGAGAAAGCTTTGTATTTTATTTATTGACTCCATATATGGAAATTAGCTCAGACAGAGTGGGCGTGTCTTTAAGACCGTAACTGGAAATGTGGGCGTGTCTTACAGTTTATACATTTTTTTCTGCATCCATACTGTATGTACCTTTTCCATGTAACGGTGACGCCTGAAAAAGTCTGCAGCTATAACACTACTTCTGGCAAAGATGGTTGTGGCCTTTGAGCCCGTTTATGGACTTAAAACCACACCCACTGGACACGCCCATTCTCTGTTTGCGGAGCAAAACTGGTCGTGTGAATTCTTAGAAACAGAACTGCACAGATGTGTTTTATTTTCCAAAGCCTGAGTCAGAATTACCGTCTGCTGTCACACACACACACACACACACATACTGTACACACACACACACGCACACACACACACACACACACACACAGAAGGAGAAGTCAGAGTAAGGGCGTGGCCTGCAGCTTTTGCAGCATCACTTCCTCTTTTGTTGTCTCTCCGCGCGGTCAGCGAGCATCACTTCCTCCGTCAGTGACACGAGCCGAGCGACTCGTGGATTCAGATTCAAATAAAACAGCAACACGCGGAATCTTATATCGTGTGTGTCTACCGATTGTTCACGCACACACACACACACACAGAGTTGATGTTTTTTCCCATCTTTAAATACGCGCTGTGCTTTAGATACTTGTGTGTGTGTGTGTGTGTGTGAACAGAAAAACGGAATCGTTCCACAGCTCCGTCATTCCACTATGAATTACAAGTGTATCACCCGCGACGGAGCTGACTATTAGCCGTTAGCTTTTCCGATGTGATATTTTACAACTTCCTGTTCTTGTTCTGGTCAAATTAAAGGTCGCGGTTTCAGAATGATCTATAACCCACGCAACCCACACGACACACACACACACACACACACACACACACACACTTACAACAACAACAACAAGAACACCATGGAGATGTTGCAAGGACATGCGCTGCTGAAAGCGAAGGACATAACGGTGCAGATAAACACAGCCGGGGTGTGTGTGTGTGTGTGTGTGTGTGTGTGTGTGGTGTGTGTCGCCTTAAACACACACTCACACTTCGTTTAGCAATAACGACATGTGACACACACAAGGACACACACATACATAGCTGAGTAAAGTCTGTCTGTAGATCTGTTTTAAAAAATCTGTACACACTGTACACATTGTACACACACACACACACACACAGTGACCCTGAAATGATCAGTGCATGCTCAGTAAGAGAAGCTAGATAGAAAATCAGACAGCTTGATGTCAGGGAGCCTTTCCTCCTTCATAACAATAATAATAATAATAATAATAATAATAAAAAAAAGAAGAATTAATTTGTTTTAATTGTGATATAAAACTTTCTGGACAAACAATAAACCCGAACAGTAAGATGATGAAGATGATGAAGATGAAGATGCCTTGACTATTAAATGTTTAATATTTGGATAAACAGAACCGACTCAATTCTTACAAATATATTACGAGCAAATGATCAGATTATCAGATTACAAGCAGATTATCTCTTGTTCATTTCAGAGTGATTTAAAAAAAAAAACAAAGCTTTCTGGTTATTATTTGAAGAATGTCCCGAACCCTTCCGGTGTGGAGCTCCAGTCCAGGACTTTCAACAAAATCAAGATGTTTAAACAAATGATTCTAATATATTACAGCAGTATCGCGGCATGCGAACGCCCCGCCTCTAATTTACACCTTAAGAACTAAAATGTTGCAAGAAATTTGCTTCGGCCTGAGAAGAATTTTTGAGCAAACGAACCAAACGCCGGCTAAATCACGTGTCGTACGTCCGGAAGCCGTTCAGAACTTGTTAGCGTCAGTGGAAAGCCAGGAGAAGCGAGTTTACATTTATTTTAGGTTTTTTTTGTCGTTTTGTGTGAGATTGAGTGAAGGCGGAGCACCGCGGGTCACAAGAACGTTATGAGGGACGTTAGCAAGAAGAAAAGGAGCCGCGTTCAGTTTGGTGTTTAAAGCCGAGGAATCATAAATTAAGCTTAAGTGAGGTTTAAAGTTTATTTATTTCATATTTAATTCTTTTACATGTTTTTTCTAAATGTTTTTTTAATTTTTTTATATGGACTTAATTCATTCTCACCATTATTTGTTAATATTGTTAATATTTTTGCGCGGCTGGAGCGGATTATCTGCATTTACATTATTTCTGATGGGACAATGAGTTTCACAAAACGAACTGTGGCCTTAAGAACTCGCCTCCGGAACGGGTTACATCCTTAATGCGAGTTACCGCTGGATTTAATACTAATCATTTAACTGTTAAAAAGCAAAAAATGAGACACTATCATTACATTTTTTTGGCATGTCTGTCTTGGTGATGTGGATGCTGACCTTTCTTTCTTCGTGAAACAGCTAATTAAAAAAAAAGAGAAAAATTAAGAGCAATAATATTTTATATAATGTTTTAATAACAATAATATTATATTTCAATAATAATAAAAGCAAAGAGGGCTAATCAATAAGTCAAATAAATAAATGATTAAAGCCAGTCGTAAGCCTGACGCAGCGTCACAAACCAGCCAGTCAGTTCCAGTTCTGTTGCCAGTTTTCTCGTAATTTGGAAACATATTTTATCCACCTAGAGAAATAAAAAAGGCAAATTTTTGAGAAACTAAACATACATTTATGTTCATATACATGTATAATTACGCTACAAGCTCTAAGTATTTGAGGCGGAGTGGCAGAGTTTCACGCGCATAGTGGGGATTTTGTTAGTGTGATCTGGCGACCCTGGGTGGGAAAAAGCGTGAGCGAGAACACGGTTAGTCTGCGTCAGAGAGAGAGTTTTAGAAGGTGAAAGTTTAATTTAGTCGCATGCAAAAAACCCGAAAGGCTTTCGCTTCTGCATTTCACTGTCCTGTGTTTTTACTTAAAAAAGTTCTGGATATACAATTTATTATTATTATTATTATTATTATTATTATTATCAAAAGATTAACTACAGCATTATTATCATTATTATGATATTTTAATGTACATTTTATTTCCTGCTAACTGATCGGTAATAAGATACTCATTGCATGTCGTACTGTAGGGGTGTGTGTGTGTGTGTGTGTGTGTGTGTGTGTGTGTGTGTGTGAGAGAGAGAGAGACAAATGAAATTAGAATGTAAGTTTGGGTGTATATTGCATCAGGGACAAAGAGGTGAGCGGTGAGAGCTCACACACACACACACACACACACACACACTTTGCTCTATATTCTGGGACACAGAGGGACATGGGTCACATTTCATGTGAAGAAAGAAACATTTCTGACAAGCTCGGGGTGAAATCTGAGCGCAGACACGGCGGTGATAACTGCACACTGTAATGTGTGTGTGTGTGTGTGTGTGTGTGTATGTGTGTGTGTGTGTCAGAGTGAAAGAGGTCAGACTGGTGGATCAACAAAACTCAACTCGGAGCTTTAATGAAAATACGTCCTGAATTCAGTTCTGATAATCATTATGCAGAAACGATGTCAGGAATGTTTAGATAATAATAAACTGATAACAGAGACTCAGTGTCGGTCAATCCGACTAAAATATCACTTCACCGCACATTTCTACCGTACGCCATCAACCGGTTCGCTAACAGACTGCTAGCACGCACAAGGAAACAAACAAACAAAAAGACATCAGAAAGCTGAACCTGTTGATTGTGAATTTAATTCATGAAGGAGAACATGTTTTTAAAAAATAAGACATTTACACACTCTGTATTTAATTTATCCGTGAAAAGTTTTTTTTTTTTAAAGGTCTCGTGATATGAATAAAATGTGCGCCGCGTCATCATTAATCACCAGATCGATATCGTATCGTCATATTGCCAAAGTTCTGTGTGCGGCAGGAAATCAGCGTTTAAACAGACAACGTGTCTCATTAATATTTATTGAATGCTCGTTAATATTCATTACACGTTTGTTAATATTCATTTCACACTCATTAGTATTGGCACACATTAAAAAAAACAAATGAATCTAAATGCTTTTTGTAAAGACTACATAAATCAGTTAGACACACACACACACACACACACACACACACACACACACACAACCTCCATGTTTTAGATGTTATATTTAAACAGAAAAGATGTGTGTGTGTGTGTGTGTG
Source organism: Clarias fuscus (assembly GCA_030347435.1). NCBI lineage: Eukaryota > Metazoa > Chordata > Actinopteri > Siluriformes > Clariidae > Clarias > Clarias fuscus. Next base: position 712,090 of record CM059226.1, on the reverse strand, counting down.
TGTGTGTGTTTGCTGATGGTTTGTGATTTTCAGCATAATTTCACCTTGGTGGTTTTTATAGTGTGTGAAATTTCCCAGCGTCCACATCGGAGGAAGAGTGAAATTTTGTCATGAAAAAATAAAAACAGGCTGATTTTCTTGGCGGATGAGTTCCAGCTCAGCGGTCTGGGATAAAAGCGGAGGAGGGTTTGGATGGAGTTCCTGTGACTCACACACTCGTGAACTTTTTTCCTGTATGCTAGCAGATGTGTGAGAAAGAAAGAAAGAAAGAAAGAAAGAAAGACCTTAAACAGATCTGCAGTGTTCAGGATGAACTGAAGGACGAGTGCGTGTGAGAGACGCGGCCTCGGTGCGCTGCATGTTTATCTCGTCCGACTGAAGCTGGGGGGTGCCAATACTTTTCCTAAAAGGGGTCATGGAGAGGATGTACAGTCAGTAAGAGAGGAGGTAAAAGTCCAGGTGGCAGTTTGACTCCCGCGTGTTGGATTCAGCCTCGGGTTTAACCGCAGCTCCGCTGATGATGTCGCGGCTCCTGATTAGACAAATTAATGATCAAATATTAAACTTTCATCGTTTTTTAATTCGCTTAATAAATGAGGTCGACAGTTTGACCCCGCGGAGAGCAACACTCTGCTTACCCTTAATACACAAACACACACACACACACACACACACACGCACACACACACACACACTGATCGGCCACTGGTTTTTTAGAAACCACACTTTGTAAAATTTGTAAAAATCATCCAACAGAACTGTAACAGTTAAAACCTTCCCAGCTTGAATGTTCCAGGTTTTGCAGGTTTGATGGTTGACATTAAATGTGTTTGTTCTCAAATCTTTTTTATTTAATTTTTTTGCTCCTGGAAATTATTTGTCCTACTGTTGGATGATTTTGCTCATTTTAAGCACTGATTTCTAGAAAGAAGCCAATGATGTCGAGCAGAAGAATAAGAGAAAGTTTAGACTCCGCCTCTCTCTGGGTTTCATCATTTCACTGTGTGAGTTTTCACTAATCTGATCATCAGAATCATTAGATAAACATGACCAGATTCAGGATTTCTTCCTATAATACTATTCCAGACCTGTGCTTTGATCTTCTATTGATATTTAAGCGCTGATGGATGATTTTTACATTCTACTGTGAGTAAGAACGATTCTCCACAGGCCACGCCCACACGCAGGAGTGACGTCAGTGACATGAGCATGAAATTATTTCATTTGTCTATTTTTGCTTTTTACAAAAAACACTGTTTAAACACAGACAAATACTTTACATAGATAGAGTACTCTAAATGATTATAAATAATTATTTTAATATTCTATAAAAAACCCGTAACATTTAATTCGTGTTTATTTCAGCTATAAAGATGTCGAGTCGGACTTTATCGTGTGTATCGACTCTACACCCTGATTAAAACGGCGTCAACCGACATTACTGTCAACTCTGCTGCACTGCTGGTGAATAAATGGAAAACACATGTACACACACACACACACACACACACACACAGAGCTCTGTTTTTCCTGGATGCATTCAGTCCAATTGTGTGCTGCAGCAGCCTCGCTGTAATGCTCATAAAGTTTCTCTTGAGGAAAAGCTCAGTGTGTGTGTGTGTGTGTGCGTGTGCGTGTGTGTGTGTGTGTGTGTGTGTGCAGGTGTTTCCTGTTCTATAGTCGTCCTTGCTCTATAAATCTCATCGCTATCCTGTTTTGCAGAAATTCTCACAAAGCTTGTGTTCGTTCATTAAACAGTAAAATCGTCAACCTGAGAGTGGGGTTAGTCCTCTGTCTCTCTCTCTCTCTCTCTCTCATTTTCCAAGTTAAATATTAATATAAAATAGAGATCATGAAATCTGATACTAAGTATTTTTATCTGATTTAAGGGTAATTCATATATATATATATATAAACAATTTTTAATTATTTTACTTCTTAAAAATATAATACATGAATTATGCAAACTGGCCTGTAGTAATATATATTCATTTAGTAAATATATAATTTTTCTTTTAGTAAAACATCTTTTGGTATATATATATATATATATATACAGCAAAATAAGTGGATAAATTAAGAACCCAGTTCCAGGGGTATTGGTGGCTCAGTGGTAAGTTTCTCGCCCACGATGCGAAAGGCCCGGGTTCGATTTCCACCCACCACCCGAACCCCAGCCACTGGATGCAGTGCCGGATAGAATGGGAGGGTCCCGTCAGGAAGGGCGTCCGGTGTAAAAACCTGTGCTGAGTTCTGTGCAGATCAGATGCTCCGCTGTAGCGACTCCTAGGCAGCAGAAACAACATTTTTTTGCACTATTTGCTCCTGGTGGTGGCGCTGCTGTTGTTTTTGCACGACTTAGTGACTCACTCTCATGTCACAGAGTAAATAAGGAGCGACATAAGTCCAAATTACCACGGCAGCAGGAGTCACCTGTCTCACAGCATCTCACACCTGAGTTCTACTGTACTTACTGTAATACTGTAGATACGCGTGTTAGCTGTAGATTAGTGAACACAGACTGATCTGTGTGTTAAATGTAAACACTGCGTCTACAGCTCGCTGTGTGAGAAGGTGAACACACACCACTCCCCTGAGTTAGCCTGATGTTCCTAATGAAACCCCGAACATGAGTGTGTCCCGGTTCCTCTTCACACGCAGTCAGAAATGACATAAGGACTGAATGGTGACTGTTCCTCAGCACGAGTTACAGCCAGACTGAAACCAAAACCTCTCGCTCTGACCACAACACACACCGGAACCTGCGTCCTGTACAGAGCGCAACGAATACACACACTGTTAGACCGCCAGTGATCAGGATCAGATGGTCATGGTGCTGATTATAGTGATGAAAGTTATGGTGATGGGATGGTGGAGATGATGATGATGATGATGGTTGTGGTGGAAATGATGAGATGGTGGAAGGTGGAGATGATGATGATAGTTAGACGGTGAAGATGATGGTGGTGGCAGGTGGAGAAGAAGATGATGCTGATGAAAATGGTGGAGATGGTGAAGATGATGATGGTGGCAGGTGGAGATGATGATGATAGTGAGACGGTGAAGACAATGATGGTGGCAGGTGGAGAAAAAGATGATGCTGATGATGATGGTGGAGATAGTGAAGATGATGGTGGTGGTGGTAGGTGGAGATGATGATGATGATGATAGTGAGGCTGTGAAGATGGTGAAGATGATGATGATATTGGTGGCAGGTGGAGAAGATGCTGATGCTGATGATGATAGCGGAGTTGGTGAAGATGATGATGGGATGGTGGCAGCCGGAGAAGATGATGATGATGATGATGGTGAAAATGGTGAAGATGATTGTGGCAGGTGAAGATGATAATGATGTTGAAGTTGATGGTGATTTTATGATGCGGATGATGATGTTGATGGTGGAGGTTCTGATGATGTTAATCTTTTTACTTGGTACCGACACGTCTAGAATTTTTGTTGTGGATGTTCTCCATGAAGATGTTAATTGCCCAGTGAACCCTTTAAGGAACTCAGAAGGAACTGATTAGCAGTGTGCACTCTGTGCTTATCCACTTAATCCACACTCTCAAAGGAGAACGGGTCCTCAAGGCGACACTGGATAATTGAAATTTCTTTTCCCTAATACAGAACTCTTTCTAATAGTAGAACAGTGTGATGTAGGGTTCCATGTGGAGTTCCTCGCAGCTTGGCGTGATGCGGTCTGTCTTTCTCGCCTCGTCTCGCTCTGAGAGCATGACGGAGACGGAGAGTCCCTCTGTGCTGTTGCCATGGTTACCTGCATCAGATGCAAGACTGCGGAGACGCCATGGAAATGATCCGAGTCTCCTGAGACGGCTGACCAGAACCACAGAGAAAGAGGAGTCTCGTTGTGTTCACTGAGACACACACACACACACACACACACACAGAGTGGCAGGGGATTAGCGGCTAATGAGCTGATCTGTTGAGTTTATTCATTTGTCTGATGATATTGTGAGGAGACATCGTTAGTGCAGGAGCAGAGCAGCACACATGGAGTCATGTGACCCTGTAGGAGGATTCTCATTGGCTGCTGTGTGGGTTTTTACAGAAAAAAAAAACGCATTAGCATATGGATTTCAGGTGAGGTTTAACAAATTACTTGTTCCCATAATGCACCTCACCACTCTTTTTATACTTTTATTCCAACCCCGTTATATAAATTTTACACTTGATAATAAAACTTATTAGACATCTGTTTAGAGCTCGTTTATTTATTTATTTAACCAGTTATTTTGCTCCGCCCACAAATCCCTCCCCTTCCTGGCAGAGCTGGAGACTGACAGTTAGCAAGCGACAGTTTTAAAGTCTTAAAGTGAAAGTACTGAGTAGTGAGAGACAGTGCTGAGAAACCTACCAGATTTACTTTATATGTCCACTTATTCCACTTTAGAATAATCTCAGCTAATGAACTGTTTTGGGGTCGAATCCCAAATAGTGGTAAATGGAAAGCTAGTGCACAGTGTAACGTGTACAATCCCTTGTTCCACACACCAAGTCGTGCCCTAGATCAAGGGTTAGAGAGGGATTTGGGATTCAGCTTTGAGTTAGACGCTGGTTAGCCGTGTAGCTCGCGTTAGCCGCAAATAAAACAACACGGACATGATTGAGACGTGGTGGGAGGTGATTCAGAGCGACTTCGAGAGACAGCGTGGTGTTTAAGACGACATAACGTTATCAGATGTGTGTTCTTCAACTTGAACTCTTGTTGATTAAATTTAAGATTCAGGCTCACTACAAGTTTAATAGTTAGTGTGTTTATTTTTATCATCAGACAGGAAAAGGTTTAACCTGCACACAATGGAGTGTGTGTGTGTGTGTGTGTGTGTGTGTGTTACATGGTGCAGAAGCTTGCAGCTGTGGTTTAACTGTGGTGTCTGAGCTCAGAGCAGGAAACGTGTGTTTAGAATGTTCATCACAGCTGTTGCTTGAAATCGATGCACTCACACACACTCTCTGTCTCTCTCTCTCTCACACACACACACACACACACACACACACACACACACACACACACATAAGCATATATGTACACAAAGGAAATAAGAGTAACATTGGTGATGTCTGTGTGGTGGTGATGATGTTCTGATGAAGAGCTCAGTGTTTTCTCACTGTACTCGTCTCTCTGGTTTCTGAAGTGAAAGTGAACACAACTCATAATAATAATGAAGTTATGCAGGATTTATGCACATAAATAAAGAATTAATGTACGATATGGTCTTGATGTTTATTATACCTCATGCTGTAACGAGGCGACGCTCAGCGCTGTAACTCTCTCTGAGAGCCTGAAGTGGGCGTGGCCTACATCTAAACCAGCATGTCCCTGACCAGGCAGTTATAAGGATGAACGAATGGTACAAAAATAAAATCGTAACAGGATTTTGGTCTGATACTGTTGTTTATATTCGTAATAAATAAATGCAGCACATGGCGTTAATCAGTAACTTCGTCATCAGCTCATGAAAATAAAATAAATTTCAGTCATTTTAAAGTCTATAAATGTCATGCCATGTGACTGATGACATATGCTGATTATGAAATATTAAAAAGTCCAATAACATGAATAATCTGGCACGATTCCTATCATTAATACCTTAAAAAATGTTACACAAAGTTGGGTGGATGCAGTATAACGGATGCCAACCGTGAGACGCCAATGAGACCAGACCACAAGACAAGAAAACTTTTCTTCCAGTATTAGCATTGAGTTGGATCGCTAAGGTATGTACGAGTGGGCGGGATTGTAGCCGTCTTGAAATTTGTTTCAACTCATGATTCTGGTACGACAGGGTTTTGGGAATGTTAATTTTTTTGATGTTTAAAAAAAATTAAAAGATGCTCCAGAACAGATGATTTCTCAAATTAGTCAAACTTTCATCCTCAAAATATCAGATTATTATATTTTTATTCTGAAATCGCTTTTTTACTTTGGCCCTAAAACACTGATATACAGTATTTGAAACAAATAGTTTAATTAATTAATTAATTTAATTATTTATTTAGTTTTGTAACTTGAGTCACATTTGGGGGCGGGGCTACTTACTCACTCCTTTTGTGTTGTAATAAATAAGCAAGAATTTAGTTCCAATTAATATGTATTTATTTAAAAAGAGAAACAGACCAGCGTTGACCAACTAGGAGACGTCTGACCCGTGTGCTCACACTCTTATAGAAAACAAGGAGGCGGAGCTACATTGTGTTTGATCTGTAAAGAATAAAAATCACATTATCTGTCTTGCTCGAACTCGATTAGCGCTACTGTAGGTCCTCGGCATCATCTCGCCTCGGCGTGTCCTGGAGGAGTCGTGTGTGTTCTCAATCACTCTGCCAAATCTTTTAGAAATCCAGTTCACCTGGAGATTTTTATTATTTTTAAAGTTCTGAAAGTCATGTAGCAGGTGATGACATTTCTCAGGTTACTAAAAATTTACATAGAATAAAAAATGTTTACAATATACAGTTTATTGAATGCTAAATTAGAATAATAAAAAATATTGAAAGAAAATAAATAGCTGAGTAATTTAATAAAATTTAATTAGTTAATAAATCTTTATGTAAAAGTTCCCTCGGTGTTTAATCTTAAACCTCCACCTGCTCATGAAAATGTGAAAAAAAATAATGTGTGTAATAATAAAAAAATCTATATAACAGTAATAAAAAGCTCTTGTCCCTGTTCTGTCCTGAGGTCGTGTGAAAACCAAGACAGCTCATTGATCATGTTCAGGACAGACTGTGAGACGCCGTCTTCATCTCTGGCCCCAGTGTGTCTGCAGACAGGGACAGTGACGGTTTTGTTGAATCCTCAATACAGAACTGGATTGAAAATAATTGCCATGAATAAATCAGATGAAGATCATCAATCAATGTTCAACAGAAACAAAAAAAATGTTCAGTTACCCATAAATAACTTTACAATAGAGAGGAGAGGAAGAAGAGTGAGGAGTGAGAGGAGAATGAGGAGTGTGAGGATGAGAGTGTGAGGATGAGGAGTGTGAGGATGAGGAATCTGAGGATGAGGAGTGCGAGGACGAGAGTGCGAGGATGAGAGTGTGAGGATGAGGAATCTGAGGATGAGTGTGAGGATGAGGAGTGTGAGGATGAGAGTGTGAGGATGAGAGTGCGAGGATGAGGAATCTGAGGACGAGACTGTGAGGATGAGGAATCTGAGGACGAGAGTGTGAGGATGAGGAATCTGAGGATGAGAGTGTGAGGATGAGGAATCTGAGGATGAGAGTGTGAGGATGAGAGTGCGAGGATGAGGAATCTGAGGATGAGGAGTGTGAGGATGAGGAATCTGAGGATGAGAGTGTGAGGATGAGGAATCTGAGGATGAGAGTGTGAGGATAAGAGTGTGAGGATGAGGAATCTGAGGATGAGGAGTGCGAGGACGAGAGTGCGAGGACGAGAGTGCGAGGATGAGGAATCTGAGGATGAGGAATCTGAGGATGAGGAGTGTGAGGATGAGAGTGTGAGGATGAGAGTGTGAGGATGAGGAATCTGAGGATGAGAGTGTGAGGATAAGAGTGTGAGGATGAGGAATCTGAGGATGAGAGTGTGAGGATAAGAGTGTGAGGATGAGGAATCTGAGGATGAGGAGGGCGAGGACGAGAGTGCGAGGACGAGAGTGCGAGGACGAGAGTGCGAGGACGAGAGTGCGAGGACGAGAGTGCGAGGATGAGAGTGTGAGGATGAGAGTGCGAGGATGAGGAATCTGAGGATGAGACTGTGAGGATGAGAGTGCGAGGATGAGGAATCTGAGGATGAGACTGTGAGGATGAGAGTGTGAGGATGAGGAATCTGAGGATGAGACTGTGAGGATGAGGAGTGTGAGGATGAGAGTGTGAGGATGAGGAATCTGAGGATGAGACTGTGAGGATGAGGACTGTGAGGATAAGAGTGTGAGGATGAGGAATCTGAGAATGAGAGTGTGAGGATAAGAGTGTGAGGATGAGGAATCTGAGGATGAGAGTGTGAGGATGAGGAGTGTGAGTATGAGGAATCTGAGGATGAGGAGTGCGAGGACGAGAGTGCGAGGACGAGAGTGTGAGGATGAGGAATCTGAGGATGAGGAATCTGAGGATGAGGAATCTGAGGATGAGTGTGAGGATGAGGAGTGTGAGGATGAGAGTGTGAGGATGAGAGTGCGAGGATGAGGAATCTGAGGACGAGACTGTGAGGATGAGGAGTGTGAGGATGAGGAATCTGAGGATGAGAGTGTGAGGATGAGGAGTGTGAGGATGAGGAATCTGAGGATGAGAGTGTGAGGATAAGAGTGTGAGGATGAGGAATCTGAGGATGAGTGTGAGGATAAGAGTGTGAGGATGAGGAATCTGAGGATGAGGAGTGCGAGGACGAGAGTGCGAGGACGAGAGTGCAAGGATGAGAGTGTGAGGATGAGGAATCTGAGGATGAGGAATCTGAGGATGAGGAATCTGAGGATGAGAGTGTGAGGATGAGGAGTGTGAGGATGAGAGTGTGAGGATGAGAGTGCGAGGATGAGGAATCTGAGGATGAGATTGTGAGGATGAGGAGTGTGAGGATGAGAGTGTGAGGATGAGGAGTGTGAGGATGAGAGTGTGAGGATGAGAGTGCGAGGATGAGAGTGTGAGGATGAGGAATCTGAGGATGAGGAATCTGAGGATGAGAGTGTGAGGATGAGGAGTGTGAGGATGAGAGTGTGAGGATGAGAGTGCGAGGATGAGGAATCTGAGGATGAGATTGTGAGGATGAGGAGTGTGAGGATGAGAGTGTGAGGATGAGGAGTGTGAGGATGAGGAGTGTGAGGATGAGAGTGTGAGGATGAGAGTGCGAGGATGAGGAATCTGAGGATGAGAGTGTGAGGATGAGGAATCTGAGGATGAGAGTGTGAGGATAAGAGTGTGAGGATGAGGAATCTGAGGATGAGAGTGTGAGGATAAGAGTGTGAGGATGAGGAATCTGAGGATGAGGAGTGCGAGGACGAGAGTGCGAGGATGAGAGTGCGAGGATGAGAGTGTGAGGATGAGAGTGCGAGGATGAGAGTGTGATGATGAGAGTGTGATGATGAGAGTGTGAGGATGAGGAATCTGAGGATGAGAGTGTGAGGATGAGAGTGTGAGGATGAGACTGTGAGGATGAGAGTGTGAGGATGAGGAATCTGAGGATGAGAGTGTGAGGATAAGAGTGTGAGGATGAGGAATCTGAGGATGAGTGTGAGGATAAGAGTGTGAGGATGAGGAATCTGAGAATGAGGAGTGCGAGGACGAGAGTGCGAGGACGAGAGTGTGAGGATGAGAGTGTGAGGATGAGGAATCTGAGGATGAGGAATCTGAGGATGAGGAGTGTGAGGATGAGAGTGTGAGGATGAGGAGTGTGAGGATGAGAGTGTGAGGATGAGAGTGCGAGGATGAGGAATCTGAGGATGAGATTGTGAGGATGAGAGTGTGAGGATGAGGAGTGTGAGGATGAGGAGTGTGAGGATGAGAGTGCGAGGATGAGGAATCTGAGGACGAGACTGTGAGGATGAGGAATCTGAGGATGAGAGTGTGAGGATAAGAGTGTGAGGATGAGGAATCTGAGGATGAGGAGTGCGAGGACGAGAGTGCGAGGACGAGAGTGTGATGACGAGAGTGTGATGATGAGAGTGTGAGGATGAGGAATCTGAGGATGAGAGTGTGAGGATGAGACTGTGAGGATGAGACTGTGAGGATGAGAGTGCGAGGACGAGAGTGCGAGGACGAGAGTGTGATGACGAGAGTGTGATGATGAGAGTGTGAGGATGAGGAATCTGAGGATGAGAGTGTGAGGATGAGACTGTGAGGATGAGACTGTGAGGATGAGAGTGCGAGGATGAGACTGTGAGGATGAGGATTGTGAGGATGACAATGAGTGTGATATTAATCACAGCACAGTTTATTTTTCATCACATTATTCTGCACTCAGTATCACGTGTTTAGCCTTCACTTTTATCTAATATAGTTCTTGTGTGTGTGTGTGTGTGTGTGTGTGAAAGAGTGTACGTGTGCAGCTAGGTGTGTGTGTGTTTTTTTCTGCTTCCTTGTTTCAGACAGAAATGTCTCTCAGCAAGTCGCCCAAGAGACACGAGCTCTAATGTTCTCCCAAGGTTGATGTTTAGGCATCCTGTGTGTGTGTGTGTGTGTGTGTGTGTGTGTGTGTGTGTGTGTGTGTGTGTGTGTGTGTGTGCGATCATCCCCTCTCTCCCCATCCTTGCTCTCTTTGCACCCCTCTCCCCAGACGTGACTCTCTCTTATATCTGCAGACTTGAATAAAATGTTCCAGACTCTGTGTCTGTGTGTGTGTGTGTGTGTGTGTGTGTGTGTGTGTGTGTGTGTGATTATGTAACACTGGAGTAGAGAAATGTCTTTCTCGATCACCTCTGGTGTATGTGATGAGTTGATGATGAGGATCTGAGACTCGGGGCGTTCCTCGCTCTAACCTGAAGCTCCTTACTGTAACACATTAATCAGCAAATATTCATCATCTGATTAGCATATCATTTGCATAAATAAAAACACACACTCCATATCCTTAGTTTTGGCCTCGGGGTGAGCAGATTACAGTACACTCTTTATAAAATGTATATTCTTTGAGACGCAGTCGTGTAGACTTTATTGTTTACACGTCGTCTTGCAATTTTTATTGTCATGAGACTCGAAAAACCTGGAAAAATTAGAGGGGAAAATAAATGTATATATATATATATATGTGTGTGTGTGTGTATACAGTATACGGTATATATATATATATATATATATATATATATATATATATTAGTGGACTGTGATTTAACAGTCTCTTTATAATGACTTAGTGATTCCTAATGACTCAGGATGGAGAGAGACAGAGAGAGTGTGTGTGTGTGTGTGTGTGTGTGTGTGTGTGTGTGTGTGTGTGTGAAAGACGTGGCAGGAAGAATGTGAATGAGGATGTTGATGAACTTTGACCCCTGATAAAGAAGGACGTTGTGCTTTAACTCAAGCTGCTCACAGGAAGTGGAGAACCAAAACCCATATGGTGAAGTGCTTACAGTGTGTGTGTGTGTGTGTGTTTGTGTGTGTGTGTGTGTGTGTGTGTGTGTGTGTGTGTGTGTGTGTGGTTTCTTTAGTATTACTGCATTCAAGAAATGAGTCCAAAACACGCTTCTCCTCCTCTCTGTCTCTCTCTCTCGCTCACACACACACACACACACACACACACACACACACACACACACACACACACACACACACACTCACCCAGCAGTGTGTTTTGTGCGGGAGTGACCCGAATGATGTGTTACTTCTACTAGAACCAGAGTGTTACCCATAATGCAGTGGATTTGTTTTAGATAAAAGCCGTAGTGAAAATAAAAACGGCAGCAGCAGCTGTACAGATGCAGGACAGATGTTTGTGTAAATGTCGCAGAAAATAATAATTGTCCAAACACCTAATGCTAGGTTATGAAACTGAATGCACGTCTTTTTAATAATTCACTGCAAACATTGTTTCATTCGGAACCGAGTGTGATTTTATACAGAACAGGAATTTCCTTATGAACGCAGGATTTTCCGCTTCAACCGTTCAGTTCTGCAAAAAAACGCTTCGTGTTGTTCTGAACCCGCGACTGCAGTTTACATATAAATCTGATTTTGAGGTGATCACATGACCCTGTGTTCCCCCTACGTACAGTAAGTCCATGTGCAGTTCATTTCCTCAGTCTCATGCCCACACTGCAGGACAGCTGTGGTCTCTAGCACCTCCTGGTGGCGGTTTAAAGAACTTTTCTCTCCTGTTCTCCATCTTTTCCTGCAGGAGATTAAAAAGGAGGTGAAGAAGGAGCTCAGCTCGGCCTCCCACACGGCCAGATCGGATCTGTCGAACGGCAGCGCCAGTCCCGGGTCCGAATCCAGCCTCAGAGTAGTAAAGAAAGGTACGGACATTACGCACACACTCCTCATCCCGAGGCGATACACATGTGCTCTGATTTATAATGGATATAAAACATCATCCCAACACTGGGAGCCTCTCTAGCGCCACCCACAGTCCATCAGAGTTATAATCTAATTTTTGTGTGTGTGTTACTAGGATGCAAAATACACATTTTTATTGTCTGCTGGTTTAACTAGTTAATATTGTACAATTTCCTTTCCTTTGTTTTGCATCATAAACATGAGATCTGCTCCATAAATGCAATTACTGTTACAGGATTCAGCACGAGATGTAAACACAGGCGCAGAATAATGCCTGCTTGTCCCGAGAGGACAGTGTGTGTGTGTGTGGGGGGGGGGGGGGTTTGGGGGGATGAGCTGGTGTGAAGCGTGCTTGTGTTACTGTGAGGAAACACACAGTGCTGGTGTGAAACTGAACGCAGTGAGTCAGGAGAGTCACTAACAAGAGGCACCTATAGAAATAAAATCTATTATTATTATTATTACTATAATTAAAACAATACTGAAGGCGTTTATATAAAACACACAATAATCTCCTCTGAACAGGTGATATTGAGATGTATATCTGCTCCTTCTGCTCTGTAAAGCTTCATAACGCCTCTAATCTGAGGTGCTGGTTGAGGTTAATTGGTGATTTCTGAGGCTGGTGACTCTAAATGAACTTCTCCTCTGCAGCAGTAAGTTTTGGTCTCGCTTTCCTGGGAAGGTCTTCATGAGAGACAGTTTCATCATGGAGCTCGATGGGGTTTACAAACACACTCGACACGATACTGAGCAGTTCATTTCCTCAGTCTCACACCCACACTGCAGGACAGCTGTGGTCTCTAGCACCTCCTGGTGGCGGTTTAAAGAACTTTTCTCTCCTGTTCTCCATCTTCTCCTGCAGGAGATTAAAAAGGAGGTGAAGAAGAGAACTGACCCAGAACAGCCGACCTTCGTGTCTTATAGTAACAACTGACTGTTAGTAATGATGTTGTTGTTTTTAATTAATTATTGAATTCCATATGTGTTGATCAACTTCCATATCCATGTCTGCAGTATTGTTATAGAATGTAGAAATAAATCCTATAACACATAACAGCAATAGTACTGTAGTACTTAAGCACAAATCAATGTACATATATAAAGGATGTTTAATTAGTTTAGAGTTGACACTTGGCTTGGCGTCACACTTGGCCATAGATGGCCAATTTACAAAATGAATGAATAATTAATTTTTAAAAATGTGTATATATATATATATTAATAAGTTACAAAATTAATACAAAAAATTTTAATAAATAAATAAATTATTGTAAGTATTTAATTATATGATTTACAAAAAGACAATGTTGATAATAACAGTAATGATTACGATGATGATGATTGTTGTGATTGAAGTGTTAATGAGTGTGTGTGGATTATCAGTGTCAGTACTGTATGTACAGATAAATCATGTTCTTTATGCAGCTCTTATTTGATGAAACGCCGCTTTAACCTCATGCAGGTTTATCAGGTTCGGCTATTTACAGATATTTTCCCTTCTGCTTTTTCGAAGGAAATGAAACTGCAGTAATGTTTACTGATGCGTGACCTTCAACACTGTGAGCAAGGTCAAAGCTCAGATCAGTGAGAGTGAATAGAGAGACAGAGAAAACAACTACACAAACACCACAACACACACAGCACAACTACACAAACATCACACCTACACACACACACACACACACACACACACACACACACACACACACACACAACTGCACCAATACTACACTTCACACAAAGCTTTTTTATTATGACAAAAAAATTACAGTCACACAAATTTATTTCACCTTGTGAAGAAAACACACACACACACTAACATCTGTCAGTTTTTTTAATAAGCCATCAACAGTCTCCGCCCCTGCACCTTCCAGAGAAGCTCCTCCTACTTTTATGCATATCAGTATATGACCGGAAACAGACGCAGACCTCTGGTGTGGGTGCCAATAATTATGTATTTATAACTACATCATAACTGCACTGAGCTGCGAACAGCAAACTGTTTACGTAAATGAACCTGGCATGGCAATATTGAGCGTGTGTGTGTGTGTGTGTGCGTGTGTACAGGAGAGGCCATACGGAAGAGACGCTGCAAAGCCGCCTTTAGCTACATCCCACAGAATGAAGACGAGCTGGAACTCAAGATCGGAGACGTCATCGAGATCCTGGGAGAGGTGAGGACTTTTTGTTTGTTTCATCACCATTGTGTGTGTGTGTGTGTGTGTGTGTGTGTGTGTGTGTGTGTTAGTGAGCTGGAGCTGAGGGCTGTGTTGATGTGCTGCAGGTGGAGGAGGGCTGGTGGGAGGGGTATCTGAACGGTAAGTCCGGGATGTTCCCCTCCAACTTCACTAAAGAGCTGCTGGGCGATTCAGAGGATCTGGCAACCCCACCTGAGGACACACGCAGCACGAGGACAAGTGAGAACTTCTGTACAATTAAATAGATAAGAAAGATGACGTTAGTGATGTTGGGTTAGAGACGTAGAACACATCGCATTAAAAGCATCTCCATGACATCACACACTCTCTCACTGAGACACACACCCACACACACAGTGGTTAATTAACTCATTTAATATCCTGATGCTTGTATTTTGTGACGAGGAGATCAGTGATGTAAGCATCAGCCACGCCCCTCTCAACCAACCAATCAGAGAATCTCCTTTTAGTGCTGACCAATCAGGTCTCACAAAACTGAATGGAGACACTGCAGAAGCCTGGATTCTTAATACACACACACACACACACACACATATAGAACCCTTTATTTTTAGAATACAGCCTAAATCCCACTTCCTGTTTCACGTCATAGGGTGTGTGCATTGGTATAACGTGTGTGTGTGTGTGTGTGTGTAGGTGTGAAGGACAGTACAGGCTCAGAGAGTGACGGGGGAGACAGTAGCAGTGTGCGTTCAGACGCAGGCAGCGTCGTTTCCGGTAGCGAGATTCAGCCCAAGAAGGTGCGCGGCTTCGGATTCGGCGACATCTTTAAAGATCAGCCCATTAAGCTCCGCCCACGATCCATGGACATGGACAACGAACTGGAGAAGGTCAGAGATCATTATTGTGTGTGTGTGTGTGTGTGTGTGTGTGTTTAATGAACAATCACAGATCAACACCAAGTCCCAAAAAGTCATATAAATGAGCCTTTAAGACACGCCCATATATGGGAGTGTTTGAGTGTCTTTGATTCCATATACCTCAACTTACACCTCTTAATTTTCACCTTAAGAAATTCTTATAAAAATTTTGAGAAGAAATCTTTCTCAGCAAGTGGAACATCTTTGGCATTGGGGCGAACGAGCCGAGTTTTATCAGACCGAATGCCAGCCTGCGCCTACGTTGCGTGTGTGCATAAGGTGCATGTACGTCCGGGAGCCGCTCAAACCTCGTTTACATCAGCGGCATTATGTGCAAGAAGAAAAGGAGTCGCTTTCAGTTTGGTTTTTAAAGCAGCCGCTGCCAAGAGGAATCATAAATTAAGGTTAAGTGAGGTTTAATGTCTATTTATTTCATAGTTTACTTAACTTATTTAAGTAAACTATGAAAACTTATTTAACCATGTATTTTCTCAATGTTTCTATTTATTTTTTTAATGTTTTTATGAATATGTTTATAGTGTTGGGAATCGGTAATATTGGTAATATTTTTGCACGACTGGAACGGATTATCTGCATTTACATTATTTGCTATGGGACAATGCGTTTCACAATACGACATTTCACATTAAGAGCTCGCAACATGTAATTTTCGTCCTAATCCGCTGTGTTACGGTGTTCATTCATTATAGCGCGAGCAGCGGTGTTTCCCGGGTCACGGTTTCCAGTGATCCCGCGCTACAAGCACCGTCATCTTTAACTCTTCATCACCACAGCAGTGTTACTCCGGCTGAAGAGAAGAGGCGAGATTTGGGCCCATTTTTATGAGGCGCCGTATATGGCTTAAATCAAACTCTCCGTGCACACACACACACACACACAAACTGTGTGCACAGAGAGTTGTGTGCGTCTCATGCATGTGTTTCATATGTAGTTGTTTGAGCAGTTAGTAATATATATTTATGTATATGTGACTGTTTCATATATGTGTCTGTGCCAGTATTTCGTGTGTGTGTGTGTGTGTGTGTGTGTGCCAGTATTTCATGTGTGTGTGTGCATGAGTGAAGTTTTCTAAAGCTCTATACGGCGCCTCATTCATTCTCTGCATATTGAACCGGAGAAAAAAAGCCGATGTGTCGTAATATCAGAGGGGAAACAGTGGGGGAACACAATTGCTGGGAAAAATACCACAAACCTGAAGAGACACATCAAGGCATCCCATAATAATCACCCATTTTTCGAGCATCTCCATGGTGATTATGTTACCAAATGATAATTGACTAAAACTAGATGAAAAGACTTAAAGGTTCCTTTGACTAAACTAAACTAAAATATCCAGACTTTTAGTCGACTTAAACTTGACTAAAACAAAAATAGGATAAGATTGACTAAATATTGACTATAAATAAAAACTATCAGGGACATTTATCCCTGGACTAAGACTAAGACTAAAATTGAAAATAGCTGATCAAATTAACACTGGTGGAAATGAGTGCAGCCCTTATATGGCTTGCATGACCATATATGGAAGATCATGTTTAATTGGTATAAATGTATGCAGAAATATTTTTTCTATAATAATAACTAATATACTCTAATACTCTAATAACTTATATACTACTGTAAGAATGCACCGTTGACAGAAAAGGTGTTTGTAGAAATAGTTAAAAGGTTAAAGATAAAAATAAATTGATCGGCTTTAATGTATTCAGTGATATTATGCATCTGCTTATTTTAAGCTAATGCAACAAACTCTTTTTCCGTCAACAGGTAATTGCACTATTAATATGTATGTATATATAAATATTGCACTATTGCTTCTCATAAACTATAGAAAATAATAATACATTTAAAAATAAACTGCTTAATTTTTAAGAATGCAGTTTTGACATCAAACATTACCTTTAATGAATAAATTCTACCGGAGAAAGATCTTTTTTAAATACAGTGATTTAATTCAATGGGTTTATTTATGTTTCTTGATTGCAGTATGAATGGACTTGTGCTTTAGTTGGCGTGATGTGACTCCACTGCAGCGAGTTTCCGTCTCAGTGAGATGATGTCATCAGTCTGAGTCAGGTCTCCTGCTTCCTGTCGGTCGGTCTGTTCCGATTTGCAAGTGAAATCAAAGAGCTTAGAATCTGATGAGGGACGAAACGCGAAACATCTGAGACGTGCAGCTCGCCGTGAGAATAAAAGTCCTCGTGCGTGTGGACGTGTTTATGATCTTTAATCGCAAGTTACTTTTATTTTGGAAAATCAAGCGGATAATGAGATTTATTTGTAATAAAATTTTGCTTTCAAATCACAAGAAAAGGAGAAAAAAAAGCAGAAATGGTTGAGGACGGATGTTTTTTCAGGAAACCTATTTTAATAAATAAAATACAAATAATATTTGAATATAACTAATATTTAATGAATAATAAACATCTGTTTCCATTAAAGTGTGTTTAGTTGCGTTAGTGTGTGACATTGGCGTGTGGGACTCCTCTGATGGTCCCCCAGGAAGGACCCCGTCCCCTGTCCCTGACTGATCTCCTTTCTCTCTGTAACTGCTTGTCCTTCACACTGTTCCAGGTTGAGGAAACAGGAAGTCGTTGTTGTTGTTGTCATTGATGTTGTTGTTCCGTCTGATTCTGCGCTGCGATCGTGAGCCGGGACGTCTGCGTGGAATCGCTGCCGAAGCATGAGCTTTATTTAAAGCGAGAAAATATGGAAATGTGTTTTCAAATACGATTCTGAGACCATGAGCCGGAACAAACCGCATCCGAAACCGGCCACATCTTTACCATGAGCTGCTTTGCCTACCCATAACCCCCTGACACACCCGTATCACTGCTGCGCTCTCTTCAGGACACGATGTCTGGGATTAATGCAGTTTATTTGAGAAACGCGTTTAGTTTTTATAGGTCAGAAATATATTTATTGTGCCACCGAGATATCGTGTTTCCCCCGCTGACCTTTATACGACGTGTTACAGGAACCCGCGGAGAACCCGCGCCACATCACAGTTTATTACGCCATGTCAGGAACTGCTGCCATTTCTCTCAGATTGTCAGGGCGGTTTTACTCCTGGTGTGTATGAAAGGAAGCTGTTTTCCTTCCTGTTGCCTCACCTGCGCTTCCTTTCTTCTCATAAACATCCTTCATTTTAACATTTCAATTCAGTTCGTGCTAAACGTCACCTCATCTGCAGTTCCTCAGCACAGCTCAACATTTAGAGCTTAGAGAACAGTCGAGGGCCACATCATCATAAAGCACCCTAGTTCCCCAAGTACTACATGTCTGTTTAATGAGCAGCCTCTCTGAAACAGAGGTAGAGGCACGAACTGCTCGGATCCACCTACAAATAAATTACAGAGGTGAAGATGTTTATTTTATTTATTTTGCCAGTGACTCCATTTTTAATTTTTGAGCACCACAGACGTAAACACAGGCATAAACACCACACACATGAACACCACAGACATAAACACCACAGGCGTAAACAGCACAGACATAAACACCACAGATAAACACCACAGACGTAAACACAGACATAAACATCACAGACATAAACACTATATATGTAAACGCCACTGAAGTGAACACCAGACGTAAAGACCACAGACATAAACACCACAGGCATAAACACCACAGACGTAAACACAGACATAAACAGCACATACATAAACGCCACTGAAGTGAACACCAGACAAAAACACCACAGACGTAAACACAGGCATAAACAGCACATACATAAACGCCACTGAAGTGAACACCAGACAAAAACACAACAGACGTAAACACAGGCATAAACACCACACACATAAACACCACACAGACATAAACACCACAGGCGTAAACAGCACAGACATAAACACCACAGATAAACACCACAGACGTAAACTAAACATAGGTAAACACCACAGATGTAAACACAGACATAAACACTATATATGTAAACGCCACTGAAGTGAACATCAGACAAAAACACCACAGACGTAAACACAGGCATAAACACCACACACATAAACACCACACACATAAACACCACAGACATAAACACCACAGGCATAAACAGCAAAGACATAAACACCACAGACGTAAACTAAACATAGGTAAACACCACAGATGTAAACACAGACATAAACACTATATATGTAAACGCCACTGAAGTGAACATCAGACAAAAACACCACAGACGTAAACACAGGCATAAACACCACACACGTAAACAGCACAGACGTAAACAGCACAGACATAAACACTACAGACGTAAACTAAACATACGTAAACACCACAGGCATAAACACCACAGACATGAACACCACAGATGTAAACACCACAGACGTAAACACCACAGACATGAACACCACAGACATGAACACCACAGACGTAAACTAAACATAGGTAAACACCACAGACGTAAACACAGACATAAACATCACAGACATAAACACTATATACATAAACGCCACTGAAGTGAACACCAGACGTAAAGACCACAGACATAAACACCACAGGCATAAACACCACAGACGTAAACACAGACATAAACAGCACATACATAAACGTCCCTGAAGTGAACACCAGACAAAAGCACCACAGACGTAAACACAGGCATAAACACCACACACGTAAACAGCACAGACGTAAACAGCACAGACATAAACACTACAGACGTAAACTAAACATACGTAAACACCACAGGCATAAACACCACAGACATGAACACCACAGATGTAAACACCACAGACGTAAACACCACAGACGTGGAACACCACAGATGTGAACACCACAGACATGAACACCACAGACGTAAACTAAACATAGGTAAACACCACAGACGTAAACACAGACATAAACATCACAGACATAAACACTATATACATAAACGCCACTGAAGTGAACACCAGACGTAAAGACCACAGACATAAACACCACAGGCATAAACACCACAGACGTAAACACAGACATAAACAGCACATACATAAACGTCACTGAAGTGAACACCAGACAAAAGCACCACAGACGTAAACACAGGCATAAACACCACACACATAAACACCACAGACATAAACACCACAGACATAAACAGCACAGACATAAACAGACGTAAACTAAACATACGTAAACACCACAGGCATAAACACCACAGACATAAACACCACAGCCTGGGTGAGAGTGGGTTCAGTGAGGGATAAACTGCACTGCTGTAAAGTAAAAGATGGATTTCTAACACAAAGTGAGATCATCATTGTGAAAAAAAAGACACACATCCACCATAAACGTTTAGTCCTAATTTTCATGTTTTCTTAATCGTCAGAAGCCTAAATTATAATTGAAATTGAAACTGGATTAATTGCTCAGTCCTAACATCTGCACGCTTCTGAACGTCCTGCTGCTGCTGTTAGATTGGACAGAACGTTGTCTAATCACAGACAGCTGATCAGATCGAGCTCAGGGTCACACGCCGGGGTCACATGGGCATTTAAGGTCCTGAGGTAAAGCTCCGTCCCCTAGTCACAAGACCAGGATTTCATTTAGCGCTGTCCTGGATCTTCATCTTCATCCATCTCCTCCTCAACCCTGAGCGAGTTCTCCTGCTGAAGAAGCACTCCGTCTCCACGCTGCTCTCACAATGGCTCACAGAGGTCACATCATGTCCTGTCGGGGCTCTCACTGACCTGGGAACAGCCGTGTGTGTGTGTGTGTGTGTGTGTGTGTGTGTGTGTGTGTGTGTGTGTGTGTGTGTGTGTGTGTGTGTGTACTGAAACTGGAACATGTGACACTTTACCTGCTCACACCTCGACTCTGTTCATCTCGTCTGTCTCAATCTTCACGCCAATGCAACATAACTTTGTGATAAATATAGAAATTCCCATGTGCGCGCACACACACACACACACACACACACACACACGCACACACATACACACATACAGACACATCTCAGTATTATGGTTTACTTTCTATAGATTCAAAATCCCCATCTTTAAATCTCCTTTGGTTCCAGATTACACAGTGTTGAGGGGGGTGAATACTTATGAACAGCACTCTCTCTCTCTCAGTGCTAAAGCAGAAGTAATACTGTGAGTGTTCCATGTCGCTTGGGGGTGTGAACTCGAAACGTCACACTCCTCCTTATGCAAAACATGCACACTTGCACAGTCACACACACTCACACAGTCACACACTCACACAGTCACACACTCACACACACTCACACACACCTGGAGCTTCTGACTGGTGAGGATTCTGTTGCGCGGAGGAGAGTGAGGTAAAAACAAGCTGCTTTTTAGTCCTCTTCTCTCTTTTGAGGTTTCTCACATCTAAGTTTGTGTCCAAGTTGTAAAAGTGTGTGTGTGTGTGTGTGAGAGAGAGAGAGGTGTGAAGTGTGAAAGGTGTGTGTGTGTGTGTGTGTGTGAGCTTTATAATATGAAAGACTGTCGTGAGAGAGGAGCGTTAGAAGCGCGTGATCAGCGGCTGTTGGAGCGAGGACGAAGCTGGGGGTCTCTCGGGGACGTAGTTCTTGTTAACAGGAAGTGATGTGGTGAAGGTGGGGGTCCAGAGAGTCCGCGTGTGTCCCCACCGGGCGCCGCGTAGGATCCAGATGTTGGCCTGATGTTCATGAAATGCAGCGTTAGCACTCAGGGAGCACATGACTCTCGTTAGCGCGTCTCCAGCATGGCTGTCCTGAAGCAGAGAGGAAGAGGGCGGGGGGAGGGGGGTGCGGGGGGCTTTCCTGACTGAACAGTGCTCTGTGTGTGTGTGTGTGTGTGTGTGTGTGTGTGTGTGTGTGTGTGTGTGTGTGTGTGTGTGTGTTTTAAGAGTGTGGGGTTGGAAAGGCTCCTTGTCCATGTTTGTGGAACTAGCGTGTCTTTTCTGTACTAAACTGTTCACACACACACACACACACACACACACACACACACACACATGCACGAACACATACATGAACACACACACACACACAGGATGCTTTATTTATTTATAGTGAAAAAAAACACCAAACAGGAAAATGAAAGGTGTGTGTATATATGTGTCTGCGTTTGTGTGTGTGTGTGTGTGTGTTGTGTGTGTGTGTGTGTGTGTGTCTTAGCAACATGTTTTACTGGAACACACATCAGAAGGTCATTTTGTACAAGTGAAATAAAGTGAAACTTTTTTTTCATTATAAGATGCAAAAACAAGTTAAATATATAAAATATTTACAGCAGAGCAAAAACAAACACAAAATTATTTAAAAACAATAATAATGTTAATAAAACCACTCCGTACGAAATAATAATAATAGTATATATAATAATAATAATAATAATTATTATTATTATTATTATTATTATTATGACTGAAACCATGCATGTCTTTACATCTTTGAATATGCATAAATATGCAAATTAAAAAATTAAGAAACACTCCCATGTCCTTATATGACTTATGACAAACTGAAGTCATTAATGTCGGACGCAGCAGCTGGTCATTTAGCTAACTGCTAATAATATGATGGCCTAATAGTTTATGAATGAAATGAATCCGAATCCACAGATTAAAAGGGAAGGAAGAGATGATGATGTTACAGATGTGATGTGGAAGAAAAAAACGATTGAAGTAAGAAACGTAACGGAGTAAACGTGACCCGCGAGGAACGTCTGGGCTCGCTAACCAATTTATACGGGATGTTGTAGACGGCAGAGAGATGTGGGTTTAATATTTTGATTTGCATATTCATGTCTATTGGCTCTCTGTCTCTCAGCTGAAGAAACCAGTGCCGTCTGTTCCTCAGGAAGCCATGAAGACGGAACCTGAAAACAAGGCCAAAGGTAAACGTGAAGGACACACGCGTATATCTACTAAAACCTCATTTCATCACAGCTCAGTCTCTCCAGAATGCACATCATTTCGTTCATCTATTTTGGCCACGCCTTCTTTTTCGGAAAGTCTCAACTGACGCTGCACATAGAAGTGCTGATTAGATTCCAATATCCAAATGAAGGTGACTCTTCCTGGAGTATTTTTTTTCCAGAATCTTCATTAAACCTCAGGAAAGTCAGTGAAAATCATGTTATTCAAAATGTAAAAAAAAAAAAAAAAAAAAAAAACACTTTAACAAAAAGTTCAAATAAATTTTTGCAAAAAGCGGCAGGTTTGTATTAACGTCTTTGCTCTGGTACGTTATGGTTTCCGTAGTAACGTCAGGTCCGTGTTTGCCGTGTTCACAGTGAAGGAGTTCTGTAAAGTCTTGTTCCCGTACGACGCTCAGAACGAGGACGAGCTGACAATCAAAGAGGGAGAGATCGTCGCCATCGTCAGTAGGGTGAGTGTGTGTGAGTGTGTGTGAGCGAGTCATGCAAGCATTAGCATCAGGGATTAAGCGCACAACACAGTAACTAACAGCATTGTGACGCTCGACCCTGTGTAGTGAACAGGGCGGAGTTTATCCCTCCTGCTTTTTATCTTTTAGCATAGACTCATTAATATTCATGACTTCCAAATGATGCAAATAATAGCACTGAGGCGTTTCTCATTGCTTCCTATGCAAATTTAATTCTGTGATTTGTGTGTGTGTGTGTGTGTGTGTGTGTGTGTGTGTGTGTGTGTAGGAGTGTGCCGACGCAGGCTGGTGGCTCGGGGAGGTGAACGGTAAACAGGGTGTGTTTCCTGACAACTTCGTGAAGCTCTTTGTCCCCGAGGTGGAGAAAGAGGTACGATCTGTTTCATCCTCGAGACTGCAGTAGAATATTTACTCCCTCAGAGAGGGTCTCAGTCTCTGCGCTGAGGGAGGGCTACACACACACACACACACACACACACACACACACACACACACACACTCGCCCTGGTGCCCTGGTGCTCCTCCGCCTCCCTGTAAAACCCTTTACCTGTAGATTAGTGTCTCTTCTCATGACCTGATCCTGTGTGTAAAGTAAAATGTGCACAGACTGTGTGCGCGTGTGTGTGTGGTTTAACATTATGTGTGTGTTTACAGAGGCCTAAGAAACCTCCTCCTCCTGCAGCGCCCACAACCAAACACATCGCAGGTAAAGTCTCTCCTCGTCTCCGCGCTCGCATTCATTCTTTCTCAGTTTCAGTATTACTGCAGTTTACGCTTTATTTCTTTCTCTCCGGCATCAGTTTATTATGTTCTCATCAGTTCGGTGTTATTTTATTCTAAATGTATTTATTTATTTTAGATCCATAGAGATTTTTTTAATACTTGTAGATTTTCAGAGATATTTAAATGAGGTCAGGTTGAGTGTTGTGGCGTTATCATCACTCACTTTTTTATCGTGAAATTTTAAACATTATTAAACTTTTAATATCATTTTATTTTATTTTATGTAGCTTAAACCTTTTTTTTCTATTATTAAACCTCATTAAATATCAGGTTTATGATGTAAAGAGTCTGAGAACTGAGATATAAGCAATAAATACAAACAGTTGAAAACAAAAAGTGAGAAATATATTGTAAAAAATGATCAATGGTAATAATAATTATTACAATTAGTAATAATAAATTATTATTATTATTATTTGTTTTTGTTTTTTGTTTTATTATTATTGGTAGTAGTAGTATTTTTGTAGCAGTCTCTCTATCCCTAAAGCCGATTGTACAAAAAAAAAAATATTAAGAAACAAAAAAAAAAAAGAAAAAATATTGTCTTTGGTACAGTCATTTCTATTGGCTGATTATTCTATTTGTTGTTGTATATACATGTATATATAAAATGCAATGAGTTTTTATTGAAGCCGAAATGAGAATAATGTAAGTTTTAGCTCCCTCTTGTGGCTGAAACACTTTATCGCCTGTATAATTCAAAATTCAAATTCAAGTTTTGTTTGTCACATACAAAGTCATACACAGTACGATATGCAGTGAAACGCCTAGGCGACTGCCCGTGACCTTAAAATAAAAGACTATTAAAAGTCTATTAATAGGAAATAAATATAAAAAAGAAAAAAGAAGTAGATTTAACTAAGAATAAAATATCTGTACAGTACAAATATACAATATAAGGAAAATATAAGAAAACCCAGGTGTACAATATAGAAAAATGCATGGGAGAGCATACAAGAGATTAATAATTACCCACAATGCACTTTTGGAGACAGTAACGTCCAACAGAGAGATGGGGGGGGGGATAGTAAAGCAGTGTGTGATGTGTGTGTGACGTGTGTGTGTCCTGACCCCCAGACAAAAAGCCAGAGGTTAAAAAGGTTCCTCCTGAGCGGCCAGAGTCTCTCCCACAGCGAGCCGAGGAGAAAGGTAGCCGGGCCTCCCCAGAACCCCCCCCCACCCCCCCCCCCCCTTCACACTAACCCGGATCTCCTCATGGGCCTTAGGAGCCTTCCGATGTTGCTTGTTGCGCTCTGGCTGCTCTAACACGCACGTGTGTGTGTGTGTGTGTGTGTGTGTGTGTGTGTGTGTGTGTGTGTGTGTGAGAGGGACTAACTCTTAATTGAGTGTAAGAGCTATAAAATGCTACAAGCTGATAAAACAAAGCCACACACACTTTTCTTTACCATTAGAACACTTTCACACTCCATCATCATCATCATAAATCGAATCAAAAGGATCAGTTTCACCGATTCAGATCGTAAATCAGTGTGCAATTGATTCATTTGATGATGATGATGATGATGATGGAGTGTGAAAGTGTTCTAAAGGGAAACAGAGAAGTGTGTTAATGTGTGACGGTGCAACAAACATTTTGTTGCATGACTCTGAACCAGAGCAAAAAAAAGGATTCTTCTGATGATGATGATGATGATGATGATGATGTCCAGGTGATGAAAGCAAGTTGGTCGAGGTCCAGAAGCCGGTGCTTCCTGTTTTTCCACCGAAGAAGCCTTTACCCCCGAAGAGCAACAACTCCATGAACCGGCCCGCGTCCCTGCCCCCTAAACGACCCGAGCGACCCGAGCGACCGGCCGCGCCCAGCGTACAGTCAGTCCTGCTCCTTTACCTGCTTCTAAACTAATGATACATTGTAGCACTGAGTTAGCCAGCTCTTTGTTAAATATCTGTAGTTTCATATAAAGCAGATACTTTATCACTCCCTTTATAAAGAACTGATTTGGGGGGCGTGTCTTTGCTTATGACATCACAAAATAATCGTTCTAACCATTAACCTTTAAACAGGTCTGATACGCAGATTTTTTTCAAGAGTAAAACGCGATTTTGAAGTTTAACTGCAGCCAGTAAAATAATCAGTGTTCAATTCATAAATCATTTAGAAAATCTGTACAGATTAAACAAACAGCGTGCGTGAATATGTATAAATATGCAAATTAGCAGCGGCACTTTTTCTATGACTGACAGCCTGAGCAGTAACTAACAGTTAGCTAGCAGCTAGCGAACTCGCTCATGTTTGTCAGTGTGTGTCATAATGTACTGTAGTTGTGTTACCATGAC
This sequence comes from Clarias fuscus, assembly GCA_030347435.1. NCBI lineage: Eukaryota > Metazoa > Chordata > Actinopteri > Siluriformes > Clariidae > Clarias > Clarias fuscus. Next base: position 685,626 of record CM059226.1, on the reverse strand, counting down.
AACACATCGTCACGTTCACCACTCAAACTTGTCCTAGTCATTGTGTAATCATTTGCATATTACTGGCGTGTACAATAAGAATATCATTCAGTGATGTCATATATATATAGCCACGCCCTCAGAAATCAGGCTCATACATAAGTAATGAGAAAGAAATATGAATAGTAAAATGTGTGTATATGTGTGTGTGTGTGTGTGTGTGTGTAGGTCTGACAGTTCCGGTGTAGCCTTAGATCGGATTTCGTCAGACAAATCGTCTGAAGTCGGTGAGTGTGAAGTGTGATGATGTCATCACTTTCATTACAGTGTCATGCCTTTATGATCCTTCCCGCTGAGGTGTCAGTATTTTCTGCCTATTGTATAATGTACAAGTGTGTGTGTGTGTGTGTGTGTGTGTAGATGTAGATGTAGACGACTTCGACTCTGTCGTCACCTCCACAGAGAAGCTGAGCCACCCCACTGCCTCCAGACCTCGAGTCACAGACCGCCGGCCTCGCTCTCAGATCTTCACATCTGTGAGGACACACACACACACACACACACACACACACACACACACACACACACACACACACACACACACACACACTGAGTCCCAAAAGTCACAGCAAGACTAAAGTGATGCATCAGACAAATAAAGTGGAGAAACTTCCATGTTTATGCAGATGAGCAGGTATCAGCGTGAGGTATCAGTACTGAATGATTTAACCTCCTTTAAAAGACGAAATGAATTGACGTTCAGTGTCATGTAAATACAGAACCTCCTCATTAATAAACAACGCGTGTCACAGAGAAGTCATGAATATTAATCAGTAACGGCAGCTTTCACTCCTCCCACAGGTGCTGATTAACAATCTCGAGTCGCTTTAATAGTCTATAAAATGTCACTTTATAACTTTATGTTTATCAATAATTATTCATTATACGGTTATAATTGAAAAATGTGAAACAAACACATGAAAATTCCATTAGAAATTAATTTAGATTTTGAATTTAAAAGTTTGAATAAAAATTGCTGGTTAAAGTTACTTAGAAATTAAATGTTGCGCTGAATTAGTAAAAACATAAAGTGTTTTTTACAAACACAAGAAACGTAAAAACACTGAAACTTTCTTTGTCACAATATTGAAAGTTACATTTGGTTTCAGTTCGAGTGTGTAATCTTCTCTTTGAAGTCTATAAATATACTGTGAATGAGTAAAAAACACGTCTTTGATCAGCTTAATGTTGTGTGTGTGTGTGTGTGTGTGTGTGTGTGTGTGTGTGTGTGTGTTCTGTAATCTCCATGTCTTCCTCAGTCCTCTGTCTCCGGCCCTGACCTCCTGGACTCGCTGTCCACGGAGGACGAGCAGAAAGAGAGGGAGAAGGGGAAGGACGAGCCGGACTCATTCCCTCCCAAACCTCTAGACAACGCCAAGAAGCTGCCCAAGGCATTGGCTGTCATCACAGTAAGCCCCTCCCCCTCCTCCTAGCCACACCCATCACCCATCCTCAACCTCGCCTTGTCACCTTCCTTACCTTTGCATGCATTCCCCGATCCCACCACACAGGGGCGATGTTAACCACAGCACAAACGCACACTCACACAGAGACTGAGGCCTGACACACCGATGACGCTCAGGAGACCAGCGAATGCGTCTGTTTGTAGAACATGATGTTCTAAACCCCACCTGGATTTGTTCTCTACAGGCTCCTGAGAGGTCCTCCAAGCCCTCGACTCTGGCCCCGACTCCCGGCCCAATTGCACTCAGGCCTCACTCTCCCTCCATGGAGGCCAAGATGAAGAGCGAGCAGGGTTCCACCACCACGCTGGAGGAGCTCAGAGCTCAACTCAGACACCTGAAGACCACCGTGGAGCTGATGAAGAGCCAGCACAAGTAGGGATGAAGTGGTGGAGATGTTTAAAGAGAAAGAGAGATGAAAGGGAAAGTCAGGAAGAAGTGATGTTTAGAGGGATGGAGATACTTAAATGGATGCTGTTTGAGGTGTTTATAAGAGAAAGAGTATTGAGATATTTGGAAAGAGTTATGGAGAAGTTCATAAGGAGGCTTGGAGAAGTTTGTAAAGGAGAGGGAGATGTTTTATAAAAATTTGTGGCATTTGGAAAGAGGGGGTCATGGACGGATGAAGAAGGAGGGAGGGTTCTGGAATGGTGAAGACGTTTAGAAAGACAAGGAAGACGTCTAGAAGAGGGAAGGGAGATTATGAAAGTAGGAGAAAATGTGATGTTATGGAAGAAATGGGGGAGAATAAGAATGTTTATAAGGCATGTGGAGACACACAAGATGTTTGCTTCGAGGAGAAATGGACGACTTTGGGCAGAAGAGGGAGATGTTTCAGAGGGAAAAGGAGACGTTTGGAAAGTGGACAGAGAGTGAAGGATGGAGGAAATGGGAAGCAGATAGATGTTTATCCTGGACATTTGAAGCAAGTGGAGGATGTTCAGAAAGACAGGTGGATGTAGAAGTTTGGAAGATAGAGGAAGGTAATTAGAATAGAGAAGGAAGATGCCTATGAGGAAGAAGAGAAACAGTTGAATTTCTTGAGGAAAGGAAAACGTGGATTAGAGAACATTTAGAAAGAAAGCAAACGGTGACCTCTAGAGAAAGATAAGAGAGTGGAAGGAGAAGCTCAGAGAGAGAACGTTAGAAGGTGGGAGTCGTATTGAAAGGTGAAGGGAATTAGTAGAAGGAAGAGGACGAAGATATTAGGAAAGAGAGGAAAGAGACGGATGGAAAGGATCATTAGATATTTGGAGTCAGTTTGAAGGAGACATTTAAAAGGAAAGACTCCTTTAGGGTTCCTTGCTCATGTCGGCCTAATTGTCTGTCTGCCTATACAGTATGTGTCTGTCTGCTTAGCCGTCTGCCTGTTTGTCTGTCTGCTTATATGTCTGTCTGTCGCTATCTCTGTCTATATGTCTGTCTGAGTCTGCCTGTTTGTCTATATTTCTCTTTTTATATACAGTATATATGTCTTTCTGTCTACATGTCTGTCTGTCTTTTTATGTCTGTCAAAATGTCTGCCTGTGTCTCTATGTCTATATATATCTCTCTTCCTATCAGTCTCTCTATCTATCTATCTGTCTTTTTTTCTATATGTCTGTGTCTGTCTATATGTCCACCTACTGTGAATGTCTGTCTGTATATGGTATGTCTGCCTGTCTGGCTATTCAATATGTCTGCCTAGGTGTGTTCCTGTCCGTCTGTCCATATGTCTATTTGTCTGTCCGTCTGTCTAAATGTCTGTTTTCCTCTCTGACTGTCTCTCTATGTCTATCTTTATGTCTGTTTACGTTTTGTCTGTCTATTTATATGCCTGTCTGCTTATCTGTCTGTCTTTATCTGTATATGTTTGTCTGTCTGTCTTGTTTATTCCACTGGATTTAACTCATTTTCTTTTTTCCCAGACAAGAGATGAAGCAGCTTGTGAGCGAACTAGACGAGGAGAAAAGGATGCGCTTATCTCTGCAGGTGAGCAGGAGTCAGTAACGTGGAATTATTTTCCTATGCCAAAAAAAATGCTGTTTGTGTATCAGAAGCACAAAGAAGCCACTGAGCGCGAGGTATAACACACACAGTGTCGTGTAAAGGACCCTCAGAGTAAACTGTAAAGGCGCTTTGAGGAGATCAGTAGACCTTCTCGCAGGGTTCCTCACTCATTATAAGAAGGAACTGGACTATTCTGTGGAGGAGAACGTGTGTGTGTGTGTGTGTGTGTGTGTGTGTGTGTGTGTGTGTGTGTGTGTGTGTGTGTGTGTGTGTGTGTGTGATTTTTCATCCTGCGGTCTGTGTTTCAGATGGATGTGGAGAACATCAAAAAGGCTCTGTCCAAATGAAGGCACGATGTTCGGATGTGGTCGATGTTGGGAGGCAGAAGCTCTGCAGGCCTGGCGGACGGATTTGTGCCAAAAGAACAAAAAAACAAAAAACCATGTGAGAACAACAGCATAGAGAAAACAGACGAATGCTTCCCTCTCTTCCAGATTGATCTTATTTTTATTATTTTATTGTTTGTCATGGTGTTGAGGGGGAACTCATCTCCTCCTGGTACTGCGTTCCATCGAGCGACTCGACACTTAAACGACATGAAGGAGAACCCGCGGCGTTTGCCTTCAGTACGGTTCACTTTACGTTCCTTTCTTTGCCTTTTCTCTTCGTGGCCTTTCTTTTTTATTTCCCTCATCGTTACCGTTCGGCTCTCGCTCTGCTCTCACCCCTGCTGAGGCCTTCTTCCTTTTAGTTACACTTCTTTCTGTCTTTCGTCAGCGTTAAGGAGAAAATGCACATTTTGTTTTCTTGATGCTGTTTCTTCTTTTGAGAAAGTCTTATATAAACTTTTATATTTTAATGTACGGAAAATGCATTTATGTGTGCAAATTTTATTAAAAAATAATATTCCAAAAAAATAATCCATGCCTCAGGTTTCATTTATTCACCTGTCTGTCTGTCTGTCTGTCTGTCTGACTTTCTGTCTGTCTGTCTGTCAGTTTGTCTGTCTCATGTCTCTTACACACGTGGACAAAATTGTTGGTACCCTTCGGTCATGAAAGAAAAACTCACAATGGTCACATAAATAACTTTAATCTGACAAAAGTAATAATTAAAAAAAATTCTATGAATGTTAACCAATGAAAGTCAGACATTGCTTTTCAACCATGCTTCAAGAGAATTATTTAAAAAAAATAAACTCATGGAACAGGCCTGGACAAAAATGATGGTACCCCTAGAAAATACTGAAAATAATGTGACCAAAGGGACATGTTAATTCAAGGTGTGTCCACTAATTAGCATCACAGGTGTCTACAATCTTGTAATCAGTCAGTGGGCCTATATATAGGGCTCCAGGTAGTCACTGTGTTGTTTGGTGACATGGTATGTACCACACTCAACATGGACCAGAGGAAGCGAAGGAAAGAGTTGTCTCAGGAGATTCGAAAGAAAATTATAGACAAGCATGTTAAAGGTAAAGGCTATAAGACCATTTCCAAGCAGCTAGATGTTCCTGTGACTACAGTTGCACATATTATTCAGAAATTTAAGATCCATGGGACTGTAGCCGACCTCCCCGGACGTGGCCGCAGGAGGGAAATTGATGACAAATCAAAGAGACGGATAATCCGAATGGTAACAAAAGAGCCCAGAAAGACTTCTAAAGAGATCCAAGGTGAACTTCATGCTCAAGGAACATCAGTGTCGGATCGCACCATCCGTCGTTGTTTGAGCCAAAGTGGACTACATGGGAGACGACCAAGGAGGACACCATTGTTGAAAACAAATCATAAAAAAGCCAGACTGGAATATGCCAAACTACATGTTGACAAGCCACAAAGCTTCTGGGAGAATGTCCTATGGACAGATGAGACAAAAGTGGAACTTTTTGCCAAGGCACATCAGCTCTATGTTCACAGATGGAAAAATGAAGCATATCAAGAAAAGAACAATGTCCCTACTGTGAAACATGGAGGAGGCTCTGTTATGTTCTGGGGCTGCTTTGCTGCATCTGGCACAGGGTGTCTTGAATCTGTGCAGGGTACAATGAAATCTCAAGACTATCAAGGGATTCTAGAGAGAAATGTGCTGGCCAGTGTCAGAAAGCTGGGTCTCAGTCGCAGGTCATGGGTCTTGCAACAGGACAATGACCCAAAACACACAGCTAAAAACGCCCAAGAATGGCTAAGAGGAAAACATTGGACTATTCTAAAGTGGCCTTCTATGAGCCCTGACCTCAATCCTATTGAGCATCTTTGGAAGGAGCTTAAACATGCTGTCTGGAAAAGGCACCCTTCAAACCGGAAACAACTGGAGCAGCTTGCTCATGAGGAGTGGGCCAAAATACCTGCAGAGAGGTGCAGAAGTCTCATTGACAGTTACAGGAATCGTTTGATTGCAGTGATTGCCTCAAAAGGTTGTGCAACAAACTATTAAGTTAGGGGTACCATCATTTTTGTCCAGGCCTGTTCCATGAGTTGAAGCATGGTTGAAAAGCAATGTCTGACTTTCATTGGTTAACATTCATAGAATTCTTATTTATTATTACTTTTGTCAGATAAAAAGTTATTTATGTGACCATTGTGAGTTTTTCTTTCATTGACCGAAGGGTACCAACAATTTTGTCCACGTGTGTATCTGTCTGTTGTTCTATGTTTACTTGTCTGTCTCTCACTCTCTGTTTGCCTGTGTTTATAAAATTTATATTTATCTCTTTGTCCATTTCTATATTTTTTATCTATGATCCATCTCTCTCTCTGTCTGTCTGTCCCTGTCTGACTGACTGGTCGTCTGTCTGTCTGTCTCAGGTCAAGTCCAGTAGACTTTATTGTCACTTCAACCATATACACTCAATACACAGTGAAACGAAACAATGTTCCTCCAGGACCGAGGTGCTACAGTACATGCAACATAAATTTACAACGTAAATTAACAGAAACTAACTAGCTAACGAAGAAGCCTAATTAGCCTAATTGGCTAATTAGACAGGACAAAATAAAGTGCACATGTGCAAACGAGCGACAAATTGACAGTGCAACAAACATGACATTCCAACTCCGTGGTGTTGCGGTGATGAGTTGAGGAGAAACAGTCACAGTAAACGTTCCGTAAGTAGCAACGAGGATAAATAGTGCAAATTAACAAATAATGTATATTATTTGCATTTATAGGGTGGTGTGTACAATAGTTTGGTAGTGAAGATCAGTGTGTCCAGTCTCAATGTTTTGAGGTAGTTGAGTTAATCTGAGTGATTGTGTGTGTGTGTGTGTGTGTGTGTGTGTGTGTGTGTTTGTATCAGTCCAGCCCCTTTGTGTTGAGGAGACGGGTGGCTTGTGGATAGAAGCTGTTACACAGTCTGGATGTGAGGCCCGAATGCTTCGGTACCTTTTTCCAGATGGCAGGAGGGTGAAGAGTGTGTGTGAGGGGTGTGTCTGATCAGCCTCAATGCTGGTGTCTTTGCGGATGCAGCGTGTGGTGTATATGTCTTCGGTATAGGGAAGAGAGACCCCGATGATCTTCTCTGCTGTCCTCACTACCCGCTGTAGGTTCTTGCGGTCTGATATGGCACAGTTCCCAAATCAGACAGTGAAGCAGCCGCTCAGGATGCTCTCAATAGTCCCCCTATAGAAGGTGGGTTAGGGTTAGGGTATAGGATCGGTGGTGGACACTGGGCCTTCCTCAGTCTTCTCAGGAAGAAGAGACTCTGTTGGGCTTTCTTGTGCAGGGAGCTGGTGTTGATGGACCAGGTGAGGTCCTTGTCCAGATGGAAATCCAGAAATTTGGTGGTCTCGACGATCTCCACAGAGGAGTCATTGATGCTCAGCAGAGAGTGGTCGCTCCATGTCCTCCTGAAGTCAACAACCATCTCCTTTGTCTTGTCTATTCAGAGACAGGTTGTTGTCTGAACACCAGTCCGTTAGCCTCTGCACATCCTCTCTGTACGCTGACTCGTCGTTCTTGCTGATGAGACCCACCACGGTCGTGTCATCAGCAAACTTGATGATATGATTCGAACTGTGTGTCGCTACACAATCATGAGTCAGCAGTGTGAACAGCAGGGGACTGAGCACACAGCCCTGGGGGGTCCCAGTACCCAATGTGGTGGTGCTGGTCGTGCAGTTGCCGATCCGTACTAACTGAGGCCTTCCGGTCAGAAAGTCCAGGATCCAGTTACAGAGGGAGGTGTTCAAGCCCAACAGGTCCAGCTTCCCTGAACTGAAATCTATGTACAGCAGTCAAACGTAGTTGTCCTTATTGTCCAAGTGTGTGAGGGCAAGATGGAGTGTGGTGGAGATGACATAGTCTTTATGTCTTTATGTGTCTAATGACAAGCCGCTCGAAGCACTTCATGATGATGGGTGTGAGTTCAACAGGACGGTAGTCATTGAGACTCTGCGTAGAGTTTTCCTCACATCAGCCGTGGTGAGACGCAGCACCTGGTCGTTCGGAGGAGGGGTGGTCTTACTCGCCATCACGTCGTTCTGCATGTCGAACCGAGCGTAGAAGTTGTTCAGCGCATCTGTCTCTCTCTCTCTCTGTCTGTCTGTGGGTTTGAAACAGTTTTCTGTTTCTATCAGTCTGTCTGCCTTTGTGTGTCTCTCTGTATGTGTTCCTTTGCCTAGCTAGCTGTCAGTTCAGTCCTGTCTCTGTGCGTATGTGATTTTTATTTATGTCTTTGTCTGCTTGTCATTTTTGTCTATCTATTTCTGTCTGTATATTTAGGTCTGCTTATCTGTCCAACCATCATATCTCCCTATGTATCTGTCTGTCTTTATGTCTGTCTTTCCATCCATTCCTCTATCTACCTTTGTTCCTCTTTCTGCAGACAAAGGGTATAAGTTTATCTGTCTGTCTGCCTCTCTATATATTTGCCTGTCTGCCTACCTCTCTGTATGTCTGTATGTCTGCCTGTCTGTCAGTCACTCTCCAGTCTCTTGTTGTTTTAAAAACAGAAGGACATTATTCCATGTGATCAAGAATGAGTCCCTCAGAGAGACAACCCATGTTAGATGTTTTGAAGTCATAGAGGCCAGATTTGAGGTGGTTTTGACGTGTTCAGAGGAGAGATTGTGAACATATTGGTAGAAGGATGTTGAAGTTGGAACTGCCAGGCGGGAGGTCTAGAGGAGACCAAAGAGCAGATTTATGGATGCAGTGAGAGAGGACATGAAGTTAGTCGGTGTGAGAGAAGAAGATGTAGAGGACAGAGTTAGATGGAGGGGGAACAGCCATCAGACAAAGAAGAAGAAGAAGAGAATTCCATGTGAGAACTTGCCAGGAACTTACTGCAGTGTGTACGGTACTTCTCCTTTCACAGAACATCACAACTCTTCTATCAGCAGAACAAAGAAAGTCATACCTGTATGAGGAGGATAAACACATCAGAGTCTGAGGAACACATGCCTCAGCTAGAAGAACATCCAGAACCAACACCATCCTCAGAGTTTCAGAGATCATGCAGAATCTGTGACTTGGAAATTAACAGGACAGATGTGTGTGTGTGTGTGTGTGTGTGTGTGTGTGTGTGTGTGTGTGTGTGTGTGTGTTATTAGTCCAATGTGTGTAGACATGCCGTACACTGTGGATGGATTTCATCCTACAAACAGACCCGTGTCCTGGTGCGCAGCTCGGGCAAAAAGTTTACGCACTAAATGAAGTTTGACAGCAAAACGAGATTCTCAGACTTTTACTCACTTCAAATAATTTCTTCTGACACACATTTGACCTTTTGCAGTCACATGACTACCATGATCCCAGTCACAACAGCGAACTGTGTATTTTTATTATTAATTTACATTTCAGAAGTAAATAATAATAAAAGATGACCTGATGATCACGATGACCTACGACATGACCTGTTTCTTTGTCACACAGATTAGCCTAGCGACTGTTCTGCTGATTATTTCCATTCGCAGTGTGTCGTGGTGTGACTTTGTGACTTGTTTAAAAGTGAAACAAGAGTGTGAGAATTGGTGAAGAAGTTATTAAGGATATTAATTTGCAGAAGTTTGATTTGTTATAATCCTGTGATTAGCTCAGACGCTGTACAAACATGTGATTCCTCCTGGGTTTGCTTGTGTTTGCTAACATTAGCGCCAGCGTTTGCTCATTTAGCTCTTCTTCTAGTGTAGTTCAAAAAAAGACAAGCGGATATAAATCTCAAACTAGTTGTTCTTAACTGAAGGAACACCTTTACATAATAAAGCTGTCGCCTTTCTTGTGCTTGGAATCAAAGTGGTCGTTTAAATATGATGTGACACTTTGTGCCGGAGAGCCGAGAGAGAAAAGAGCTCAGAGCCGAGAATAACGTTCAGCACGGAACCTTTATCTCCTCTTATCTCAGCGTCACACAATTATACATACACAACATAAAGTAGCAGTAAAGAAACAGGTAAAAGAACAGAGCGTTTCGGGGAGAGCAGCAGACCTGAGCTCCTACTCCATCACAGAAACACCAGTTTAATCCATTTACAAATACCAGTTAGCCTAATTTGCATGTGTTCGGATTGTGGGAGGAAACCGGAGGAAACACACCAAGCACGGGGAGAACATGCAAACTCCACACACACACACACACACACACACACACACACACACACAGGTGGGACTCGAACCTTCGACCCTGCAGGTGAGAGGCCGCAGTGCTAACCATTGGTTTTACAAGAAATGTGCCACTTTTGGGGGCGAGTCCACACCTGTCGAGCAGCGGTGTGTATATTATACACCACATTCAACTCAGTAACAGTAAACTCATGTTCTTAATAGTTTTTTTTTTTATCAAAAAATTTTATAAAAATACAGTAGGTCAGATATACAGTAGCTGTAGAGATTATTAATATTTTGGGTTGGTCGAGGTCAAAGTTCAAAGAATGACCTCTGCTCTTATATCACCCAGTCCATAACCCCCCCGCCCCCCCCCCCCCCCTCCCGCCTCTCTCTCTCTCTCAACACACACATTTTGTTGAATCTTTAACTCCTGACTGCTCTTTATAGTATTAGCTAATGTGTTTAATGTGCTTCCTCTAGTGGTGTGTGTGTGTGTGTGCGTGCGTGTGTGTATTCCTGCTGAGCGTCTGTGGAATGAAGACATGGAGGAGCTCCAGAAACGGGGAAACATGAGCTCAGACCCTGAGTCACAGGACACTCTGCATCATTCAGGGGTAACAGAACGAGGTGCGGATCAGAGATGGAGGAAACGTAAGCGCTACTGTATGTGATCGGACTTATTAAAAGGTTTTTAAATAGAAGTGGATCAGGAGTATCGAATGAAAACGAACATCTAAAGTGCAGCAAAAAATCTTTTAAAAAGCTAACATGCAGAGGCTGAAGAAGCATAAAGAAACTTAAAGAAACGTCGCTCTGTGAGTGTCTGTCCTCTTTATAGGGTGCCAATAGTTACTCTCTCCATTAACACTTTATTTGATGAGTGCACTTTAAAAGCTTTTACCCAGAGTTACATTTCTGTAACATTCTGGATTCTGACTGTTGATTAATTCTCTTTCACAGAAGCTCTGACAGTAAGGCAGGTTTAGATTAATGCGCTCATACTGACACGATCGTTTCCATAGTAACGGCTTATTTTGCATTTATTAAAATCTGTAAGGTGAAGTTTCTTCAGGTCCTAATTGAAGGAAGGAGTCTCCAGTGTCAGCGCTTTGTAACGGCCAGAAGCAAAGCCGTGAAGGTTCTGTGCAGTTTCCTGCTGTTCTGCGTCGACTCTCTTTGTCGTTTCGTCTTAAAAGCGTCGAGAGAGAATAAAGGAGCGATGCGCGCGCGCGTGTGTGTGTGTGTGTGTGTGTGTGTGTGTGTGTGTTTATCTCTCATACACAACACATCCTGTTCCACAGAACATTCAGGGAAAATTTGTTGTGGTGTAAAAGGAATAAAACACATTGTGACTTGCTGTAAGTCACCACTCACTTGCTTATTATTTCTCTCACACACACACACACACACACACACACACACTGTGCTTCACTACTTACCTAACGCTGGGAGAACCCTGACACGAGGAGGTTGGTCTCTATCGTCTGTGTAAACACACTCAGTCATGTTAGAGGAAACAACAGGAGGAGCCATGGAGAGGATCACTCACACACACACACTCAAACTCTCTCACACACACACACACACGCTCATCTTTTTAGCCCCTGTGCAGCTCGGTGGCGTTGAGTCTCAGCGGCTCCACCTCGGCGTGTTCAGCTCCTCCGCGCCTTCAGCGTTCTACACTCTGGACTTTTGAGAACTTTCAGATCAGAGACAGAAATAAACCTCATGGCTGGTTAGGACGGAGTGTGTGCCTTAAACAACTGCTTTATATTTAGCTGCTGGACTTTACGCAGAGAGGAGGGAAGAGGGGAAGTGACAGAGGAGAGAGAGACAGAGATTTCCAGCTGGAGTGTTGAGCTCTCACGGATCCACTGGAACAGGTAGGTGCATGTTTGAAGAAGCTTTTCATAATGCATTAATTCTTCTTTTGAAGCAGTGTGTGTGTGTGTGTGTGTGTGTGTGTGTGTGTGTGTGTGTGTGTGTGTGTGTGTGTGTGTGTTTGTGTGTGTGCATGTGTGTGTAAAGTGTTGCAGCACACTTCCTACTGATTGCATAAGTCCATGTACTTGTATGTTCTCATTAATGTCCGGGGTCAGAGCCACACCCCAGGGCACAGGGATGAGAGCTGATCTGATGATCAGGAAGTCTCTGCGCGGCGGAGACACGAGCGCACGCACCGGACCTTCACGCGCACACCGTGCTCATTAGCGGCCAGGTAACCACACCCTGAGACTCACCGCAGGCTGCTCACCTCGGTGTGTGTGCAAGTGTGTGTGCATGACGATATTCTGCCTAACAGGACTCAATAAATCATATATATGTGGTCATGTGACCGTCAGAATAAACACACGCCTGCGAAACTGTTCCAAGCGCTGTGAAGAGCTAATGAGTGGCAGCTTGCATTACAGGTTCTGCTTTAAACAATGTATTCCAGCCTGCGATCATGCACTCATTTATTATTACTGATCAAATGCTTCAACACTTTACACGTGCACACGATGTCCAGGAGTTTTGCATGATGTGACACCTGGTATCAAAACAGACATCCAGGGTGGCTCCTCCTGCGGCGTGTGTGCTTCAGTCCCCTCCTGCAGAAACCAAAGCTGCAGTGTGGAAAGAAAATGTCTGTATTACAGTTTTTATTTAAAAGATAAAAAGAATAAGGTATAAAGACATGCAGTGCAGGTACACGCCTCCCGCTCAACACGTCGGGAAGATATTAGGTTGCTGTGTCTCAGGTCAACACGTCATGTCTACACTGCTTCTTTGTTGGTCGCCACAGAGGACCTTCTGATCCGCACACAAGCTTGGCACAGTTTATACACCCGATGCTCGTCCTGACGCACTGCATTTGGGATTTATTGTTAATATTTACAGTATATGAATAATACGTCAAAAATCAAATAATTAAACCATTCAACTCATCCATCAATGTAAAGGTTTTGAAAGAAATATCTTGGAAGCTCTTCCCAAGGGGAAAAAAATGACCACAGAATAATAATAATAATAATAATAATAATAATATATTTCAGACACCACTGGACCCCTGATACTAGTTCAGTATTTCATTAAAGACAGAGTTCACTTTAACCCTGCAATCAGCATCATGTGATGTGGTGTACGCTTTGTATATCCTGAATAATGTGTTTTAAAAGTTGTTTTGTCATTTTTTTTTTCATCAGCAATGAAATCTTTTAGGTAATTTTCTTTTTTTAGGTACAGCGTTTCATCTCCTTTTTAGAACTGGTCTTATTCTTACATACGGACGACCTGTTTACTTTTGAGTGCAATATTGAGGAAAAAAACACAACAACTAAAGAATTAGGATCTGTTTTTAAAGTTTAAAATGTTGGTATAAAACTATTTCTATTTTGGCCTAATGCACGAACAACTGCACTGTAACCTGTTTTGCATGTGTTTTGATTTATAGAGAACCAGGAAAAAACATATACACACACATATATACATACACACACACACACACACACACTCACAGAGGAGAGAGAAACTTCTTGCATTGTGATGGAGGCCTCCAGCCAGGCGGCGGCTGAGGCGGGTGGAGATCACGCAGCCTGCGTGGCGTTGACGGCGGCGGAGAGAGCGGACGTCCCGAGCCCGAGTCTGGTGTCCAAGCAGCGCAGTCTGCGTGTGGTCTACGTCCTGAACGACGGGCTGAAGGCGGTGGCGGCGAACAGCCCCGAGTCTGGAGCGCTGCAGTGCCTACAGAGAGCGTGCGACGCGGAGAGCGCCATCCTCACCACCGTCACGTTCGGCCGGCTGGACTTCGGCGAGACGACGGTGCTCGACACCTTCTACGACGCAGGTGAGTTTGCAACAAGCATTATAGTAACAAACAAGGGAGAAATACACATGTGTGACTTGTTATTGTGTGTGTGTGTGTGTGTGTGTGTGTGTGTAATAAAAGACAGGAAGTGTCTTGAGGCGTTTATGACCCTTTCTGCGTTCCATATTCATTTACCCGCCACTTTAAGCACACAGCCTCAGAGGAGTTATTTGTTCCCATGGTATGTGAGTGTACCTGCCCCGACCTGCACCTGTGCGCCGCCATGTAACCGAAAGCTCATTTCCAGAGAAGCTCCCCCACTTTACGGGACACTTTTTTTTTCCCTCCATCGTGACTCAATGCACATCCATGCGTGTAAATCTGTAAGTCTCCTAATAATCACTTGTACGCTCCGCGCGGAGACTCCGCGATCACGCTCCAGTGAAACTCCGCGTCTCCACTGTCTCATCTGCATATTCATCGAATCCGTAAAGTCATTAGCAAATGAAATCTTCTGACTTAAAGGAATAGATTTTAGATTAGGATTTATTGCTTACAGAAAGACGTCGTCTCTGGTCATGGCATCATTCTAAGGACAAAAGTTGTAAAAACAAAAAAAAAATAACCAGTTGAATAGAGTAGCGCTGTGAGGACGGCCGCTCATGGTGAGACGTGATCGGTGATGAGTCGTTGGTTTTACACACTGGTGATGAGTCGAGCGGACCTGAGTGCGGGAAAGTCGCTAACGTCTGCTCGTCAAGTCACTCGCTATCTTTTTAATTTTTTTTATAACATCACTAAAAGTGACACAGCCAGTGGTCCAGTGAACTCGTTCACGCTTTAACAACAATGTGCATCATGTGTTTCTTCTTGTGTTTTCCAGATGTGAGTAAGTTTCATTTGAATTTTAGGATTACGATCAGTCCTGACTGTTATCGTCGTGTTGATGATAAATCCCTACGTTTTGTTTCCTCAGAAAGCAGCTTGAGATAAACCATGAAAGGTGACTCACGACTTTTCAATCAGCTTAGGATCTATTAACCCTAATTTTTAGAGAAACTCTCAGAGTATTAAATCTAATTCAAATCAAATTGAAATTTTAACATTAACATAAATTGTAAGATAAACAACAATACACACTGTGCTATGCAGTGAAATGCTTACACGACTGTCTGTGATGTAAAAAGGAAAGAGAATAGAAAGAGAGAAAGATTTCACTGCAGAATACACTTAAACGAAAGACAGAATTTCCAATTAAAAACAATTAAAAATAATAATAATAATAATGTACAATTTAAAATTGTGGAATTCACTTTACTAATCCAGAAATTTACATATTTACAAAAGTTACAATAAAATATCATTAAAATAGAAATATATGTAATATATAAATTATACAAAATGTGCAAAGTGTAAAAACTGTTAAAGCTGCAATATGTTTGTATAATTGATTATTGAATTTACTTAAAGAAGAAATGTTTTTTTTTTTTTTTTTTGGACTGGATGAAACTGAATGAGAATATGAAAGAAAGAAGACGGGTGTTGAAGAACATCAGTAATGTCATTGTCGTGTTGATCGCAGACCCAGAGCTAATTATGCATTAATTAACTATGATGCCTAATTAATGCTGTAGACGTCTGTGGTTATGGTCTGAACGTCTCGGCTGTTTTTCATGCAGAGTGATTCGTTCCAGGGCGTCATAACTTTTGGAAGCATTAAGAGCTTTTGGTAGCAGCTTAACTCCATCGTTCTTCAGATGGATCTCAGGTGTCTCGGACATGAAAGACTTTATAATGCCGTCGTTAGACTCATCTTGTCCTGCTTTACACTCAAATCCATCTAAGACGTCATACATCTGTTTCCTTCAGACCGTATCCGGGGGTTTCCTTAATGTTAAGGCCTTCACCATCTGAATCATTTGGTGTTTTGCTGCACTTGAATAAAGTTTTTGATCTCAGATTATGACACTGTAATATTAGGAAGCATGAAACACTCTCGGGTGATTTCTGCAGATTTTTTAAGACTGAACTCATGTTAGTTTGTGATCAACAGTGTTGAAGGGAGATATTCATTGTGTTTGGGTTTTCTCAGTACATTTAACTGTGAGGTCAGTGTTACAGTGTTACAGTGTTGTCTAATCGTGAGTACTCACTTTCTTGGGTTTTTGCTTCCGATTGGGTGTGTGTAGTTAGAACGCGGGTTTCTTTGTGTAAACCTTTGCTCTCGCGCCGAAAGAGTTTATAACCAGCGCCAGCGTGGTTATCCTGCCTGCTCCCGCTTCTTCCGCGTTCTCCGGTTAGTACGTGACAGAATGACTGAGTCATCATCAGTAAACCCAGCGGATTACGCTCACCTCCGTGATGTGGTTAACCGGCATGCCAAGCTGATCGAGCAGCTGCGCGATGAAATCGCGACTCTTCGCAGTGGCGTCCAAGACATCGCGGCCTTGCGCCGCGAGGTGGCGGAGCTACGGCAGGGGGTCACAGTTCTCTGCGAGGCGGCCGCTCAGCCGGCGGTCACCACGCCCATAGTAGCGGCTGCTGCACCGCCACCCCCCCCCCCCTTTTTCTTCTGATGTTTTCCTAGTTCTACCAGATAAATGGGATGGCACAGATGGGAAGTGCAGTGTTTTTCTAACTAGAGAGGGGCTCTGCACGTATTGTGGGTCCGCATCACACAACCAAGCCATCTGTCCTCTGCGGCCGGGAAACGCGCAGACCCGGTGAGAAATGAGAGCAGCTCACCGGGTTCCATCTCCCTCTCCACCACCCTGAACGATGATTCCCATCTCACAGTAAAAGTACACCTCCAGTTTGGCCACAAAGTAGCGCATTCATCGACTCAGGTAACTTCATTGACTCTTCGTACGCCAAAAAACTGGGGATAAGGACCGAGGCGTTAACGCAGCCCGTAACTATTACATTACTATTACAGTCGATGGTCGGCCCCTCTCCTCCAGCCCCATCACCTTCCAAACCCAGCCCATCACCCTCATCATCAACCAGCATCAGGAACAGATTCAGTTTTACACCACCTCTATCTCATCACCACCCATCATCCTTGGACACCCTTGGCTGCTACGTCATGACCCACTCATATCCTGGACCCAAAACAAATTCTACAGTGGGGGCCGACTTGCACCGAACTCTGCCTATGGGCCGGGGCTGGGACGTGCTCTAGGGAGCCCGAGGCCCCCGATGTCGACACAGACAACATCCCTATAGACTACCGGGACCTGGCTGAAGTTTTCTGCAAAAGACGCGCCACACACCTACCTCCTCATCACCCCTTTGACCTGGCAATCGATCTTCAGCCAGGCTCCACCCCACCCCACGGCCACATCTGTTCACTATCATGGCACCTGCCGTTTTTCAACAGTTTATCAATGACATTCTCAGAGACATGTTAGGTTGCTGCATGTTCGTCTACCTCAACGACATTCTCATCTACTCCCGAACCATCAACAAAAACGACCAGCACGTCAGAGCGGTCCTAAATAGATTGCTCGCCCACTAGCTGTAAGTTGGAGAAGTGCGCCTTTCACGAGCGCTCCACCACGTTCCTAGGTTTTGTCATCTCACGCCAGGGTGTGGCCATGGACCCACAGAAACTGGAAGTTGTGAGTCATTGGCCCCTACCCGACTCTCAAACAACTAGCTATTTCTCGGGTTTGCCTACTTCTATTGCCGCTTTATACGGGACTACAGTACAGTTGCAGCTCCGTTAACCGATCTGACTCATCCATCATCTCACCCCTTCATCCTCACCTCAGCTGCCATCTCCGCCTTCCATGAACTCTGTCGCCACTTCACCACTGCTCCCATCCTCCTTCACCCGGATCCTGACAAACCATTCGTTGTGGAGATGGACGCTTCGGATGTAGGCGCCCAGGCTGTTCTCTCTCAGTGAGGTCCAGACCAAAAGCTGCACCCCTGCAGTTATTTCTCCAAGAAATTTGACCCCACTCAGCAGCGATACGGAGTAGGGGACCACGAGCTGCTGGCCATAAAGTGGGCCTTGGAGGAATGGCGACACTGGCTCCAGGGCGCCAGAGAGCCGTTCATCGTCTGGACCGACCATCAGAACCTCATCAGTATCTGCACCCTGAAACAACTTAACCCCAGACAGGAGCGTTGGGCACTGTTCTTCGAAAACTACAACTTCCACCTGTCAGACCGTCCGGGGTCCAAGAACACCAAGGCCGATGCCCTCTCACGACAGCACGAGGAAGATGTCCCCCGGGCGGACCCTGTGTCTGTCTTACCACCCAACAAGATTCTCGCACCAATTAGTGGGGACTTAGAAACAAGGGTTTGCCAGGCACAGGCTGCGGAGACCGAACCGGCAGGTGTGCCGCCTGGTCAGGACTGATGTTCTCCAGTGGGGACACTCCTCCAACATTTCTGGACACCCCGGGAGGCGATGCACCCTACTGTTTATTCAACGCGCTTTCTGGTGGCCCAACATGAGAAAGGACGTTGACGAGTTCGTCCAGGCGTGCCCAGTGTGTGCCAGGTCCAAGGACAACAACCAGCCATCACCAGGTGAACTCCAGCCACTCCCGGTTCCCTGCCGGCCCTGGACACACATTGCCGTCGATTTCATCATGGACCTGCCGGTTTCCGAGGGAAAAGACACCATCCTTACCATCGTTGACCGGTTCTCCAAAGCTTTGCACCTGGTGGCCCTCTCCAGACGTCAGCTGAAAGGACAGCCGAGCTGATATTAGAGCACGTAGTCCATCTGCATGGGTTCTCAAAGGACATCGTCTCGGACAGGGGGCCCCAGTTCACCTGCCGGTTCTGGAAGGCCTTCTGCCGTCTGATCAAGTCCACCTGCAGTCTGTCCTCCGGCTACCACCCACAGACTCAGGTCTCGGGACTCATGTCAGACGGAGCGGATGAACCAACAACTGGAGTGCTACCTGAGATGCTTTATTGCTGATCGCCAGTGCTCCTGGGCCACTCCCTCATTTGGGCTGAACTGTCCCATAACCTCCACACGAACTCCGCCACCAACCTAAGTCCGTTTGAGGTATGCTACGGTTTCCAGCCTCCGATGTGTGGCAATTCATGTACCCATGATGACTGCAGAATTTATTTTTAAAAATAAAATTTAAATTTAGATTTGTTTGCATTTGGGGTGACAAAGAAATCGAAATCTGGAAAGGTTTTTTTAATAACTGTACAGCACTTTGGTCAGTGGTGTTATGTTAAATGTGCTTAAAAAATAAAATTGACTTTGACTTTTTTCTTTATATTATAAAATATAAATATATTATTTATTGAAATAAAATGAAGGTTTTGTCTGTACATTGGGTCAGAACTCGCAGAATTCAATGATATGTTTACAAAAACACTGGACGACCAGAAACCAGTCTCAGAGAAATGTCTGTCCGTCTGTCCGTCCAGCCAGATTATGTCACCTCATCTAGTGTTTTTTTTTTCTCGTTCAGCAGTTTTTCCTTGAGATGGGCGTGGCTATGCACGTCACTCAACAGAGATAATCAATGCAATAGTTTACTGTGTACAGTACCTAACAGAATGTGATTCCTACTTTGTGTGTGTGTGTGTGTGTGTGCGTGTGTGGAGTTTGCCTGTTCTCCCCGTGCGTGGTGGGTTTCCTCCCACAGCACAAAGACCTGCAGGTCAGACAAATTGGCGTTCCCAAATTTCCCCTAGTGTGTGAATGAGTGTGTGTCCCAGCCCCTGGCATGTGTGGAGGTGAGTGAGAGTGTATCATGACACACTGAAGGCTATAAAGCTTTGAGCCATTGGTTTTATTTTTTTTTCTTAAAGGAAACTGGAAAATAAACAGTCACATTTTCAGCATTACACACACACAAACACACACCACACACACATACCAGAGTGAAACTGCTGTAACACAGTCTCCATGTGTCTAAACTTCTTCTTTATCTCTATTCTTCTTCGTGTGAATAGTGTTATATGGATGTGTGTAAGATGCGTAATACTGCAGGGACTAATAGTGTTGTGTATCTCTTCCACATTACACATTACACACACACACACACACATACACACACACACACACACACACACACACACACACTGTGTTTACAGACATTGCGGTGGTGGACATGAGTGATGTGTTCCGCCAGCCGTCCCTCTTTTATCATCTGGGAGTTCGTGAGAGCTTCGACATGGCCAACAACGTCATCCTGTACCATGACACCGACCCCGACACCGCACAGTCTCTGAAGGTGAACACACACTCACACACTCTATAGTAGTCATAATTTATGATATTACAAAAAACAAAGCTGGAGGATTTAGTGATGTTATACGACAGCACTGGCTTTACAAGTAAATAAATACTCAGTCACATGCTGCATCACACCAGTGTGTGTGTGTGTGTGTGTGTGCGCAGTATGCATATGTACAGTCATGGAATAGCTAAATTAAGTTTCGACACATGTCACACATCAAAGACTTACCAATAAGCAGTGTTGTTGTGATTAGCGCCCCCTAGTGCTCAAAACTCAACCTATTTAATACTCAAGAGCACATAATACAGATTATTGCATTTTCTGATTTACATTAGTTCATAAAGCTTCTGGCAGTGTGAGCGAGTCGTCTCGCCGTAGCTCATCACACACACACACACACATTCCTGACATCTCTCCCCCGGTGGCTATTTCAGCTCACAGATCTGCTCATGTTTAGGAATGGGTTGGAGAAAAAATAAAGACATTTAGGACTAATTCACTGCTCTGTTCCTCCTGTGCAGATGTTCAGTTAACCTGAGATTAGAAGTTTGATTTATGATGATTTGTGATAAATAATTAACTAATTTCTTTCTTTCTTTCTTTTAAAGGATATGGTGGCTCAGAAAAACACAGTAAGTATCAAATTAAAGTGGATTGGCTTTTTTTCCTTCTGCTTCTACATCTTTATGCTCATTATAATAATACCAAGATATTTTTTAAATAGATAAATATGCAAATATGGACACCCCCCCCCCCCCCCATCTTTACTTACAGCCATTCTTAAACACTCACATTAGTTAGCTTAACTAGCCTGTTAGCAAGCTGGTTGTGAACTAGTGTGATTTCAGCACCAGGATTGTGAATGAAAGTACATAAACAACATTAGCTACAGTATGTTAGCTAATTAGCTAAAGCGCACAGGGTATGTGGTTTAATTTTCATCCTCTAATATTGTGCATGTTTATATCAGTCCAAAGCCATGGAGTTTGTCTTGTGGCATCACAACATGCGATCATGCATAGCCACGCCCCCAAATATGTTTGTGGCTAAAATGGAAAATATGATTTGATCTAAAAACTTACATTCAGATAATCAGAACAGGGTCAGATGTTTAAACTTTGTGTTTTGTTTAAATTCTGGCTCAATAGAATTTGCATAAAATCACATCAGGTGTCATTTACATAAACTATACAGTGATGTGACGTGAGAGGACATCTGTGATTTGACTTCATGTCTTCTGTCGTGAGGTTCAATCAAGACGTCTCGCTGAGCTCTGAGTCTATTTCTGGAGTTTTATTGTCACATCCTGTACGCTTTGCTTTATTTATTGCTGCGTGAAAATATGTGAACGTAACCTCCGAGCCTGAAAGACACACACACACACACTGAGTCTCAGCTTTTTCCTCTTTCACAACAAGAACTTATTCCTACATGTAGTTCAGAGCGCACGAGTGCAGTGTTTACTGTAGAATTCTGCTGTAAAAGAACAAGTACTTACCTAAAAATGTCCTCCACTCCAAGTAGAAGTACTACTTAATTTTTTTTTTTACTTTACGAGGGGGGTATCAAAAGGTTTCGAGATTTGCGCGTCACATATCCGGCCACTTTCACCGTACGTCCTCCCTTAGGCGCCGTTAAACCCTGGAAGTTTTCACAAGAATTCACAGCACAATGCCGTGAATGTCGTACAAGATGATGAGCGTGCACTCGGTCGAGCTGCGGACCTGCCTGGCCTTTTTTCGGTCATGGAGATGACGGGCTCTTCCCCTGTGAATCTCATACCCATACACACAAGTTTTATCACCAGTAATGAGTTCTTGACCAGTAATGAGTTCTCGGAGTTCTTGGCAGACTTTGACGTGATGTTCCTGCGGACGGAATAGGCAGAGATACGGTGAGGATCGTCCAGACTGTTCCGTACAACACACTGACAGCGGCAGCGATGTTGTGGATTGTTCTCCGATCATCATCATACACAAGTTGCTGAATGGTTTCGACACTGAATCGAATCGTGTCAAACGTCTCCGTCTTGCCCAGTGTCGCACCGAATTTTACGTTTGGCCTTGGTTCTAACGTGACGTGTAATGCTCGTGGTGAGAATAGCTCCAGTTGCACAGCTTCTAATGTATACAGGACCATGTCTTTTGGCACGCTGACTTATGAAGGTCGGTGCTCGCTGTGACTGTGAGGGGGTTACCAAAACAAACCTTTTGATACCGCCTCTAACAAATACTATGTATGTGCTCTAAAATCAACTTTAAGTGCAAAAGTCCTACACAAAGAAACTGATTTTTCTAAAATATAAAATGTAACATTTTTTCCCAGAATTTTTGCTTAAATTAATAATAAATAAATGCATAATTCAACAGCTGTGTTCAAAATCTTTCCACGTTCATGGAACCTTGTAGGCATTTCAAGAGGGAAAATGTTTTAGGCCAATTAATTAAAATTTTTAACGCAAGTGTTATTAATTATTTGCCTGGTTGGTTAGACATGGCTGAGCAGAGAGGACTGACACTTTTTCCCAACATTTCAGAAAAAGCTAGGAATGTCGAGTAGCTTTCAGCATTGGTGAGTTTTACAGATAAAGAAAAGACCATGTTACAGGAACCGTCGCCCAGGTAACCATCAATCACTTTAGTGCGCTAATTAATCAGTGCCTTGATAAGCCAGTGCCTGCCAGTCGTTTCTGTAACCCAGGATTGGTGGAATTGCTTTGCTCCTGTCGTTGTCACATGGGTGGAGCTCAGGTCACAGTCTGAGTGAGGCATGAACGCTTATGTTTAGATTAGAAAATCAATGCACTTTTGTGTGATCATCTTCCGAAAAGTAACAAGTCTCTTTCTAAAACATAGTGAGTAAAAGTACAGGGTTTTCATCAAAGACATTCAGTGAGTAGAATTAAAAAGTGTCACATATGGTACATACTCTAGTAGACAAAAATAAATACTTAAGTACAGCAACAAAGTATTTGTAATTTATAACAAATTATTAAAACAATGATAATAATGTAAGTGCTCTAACTGAAGTGACAACACGTAGCTGGTGGTCAGTAGTTATCAGGTGCTAATGAACAGAACCCGTGAGGAGACATGACAAGGCACACGGCGTTAGAGCTGAAGTCTGAGGAGATTAAAGAGCACAGTACGTTTGATTGGTAGATAAATCCATGCTGTCGCTGCTCGTCTCTCTGGTCAAGCCCCTCGCTGTGCCGAGTCTGAGCTGGAAACAGGCAGAGCGGTTTACGCTGGAGGTCTGCTGGATCAGCGCATGTCTTTAAATAGCCCTGTTACACCAGCTCCAGCTGTCCTGGACAGAACTCGACCTTGAGACAAAACTGAAGTTAAAATCTCTCACGCTTGCCTCAAATATTGTCAGTAAAAGTTCAACTTAACATCATGTAATGTAGTGTAACGGAATGGAACATAATGCAACATAACGTAACGCGGTGAAAAGTAATGTACTGTAGTGTAACAATATAACGAAACGTAACATAATGTAACGAAATTAACCACAATGTAACATAACATATGTTACATTTCATTACCTTATATTACATTATGTTATGTTACATTTCATTACCTTATATTACATTATCATAACGAACTGTTATGTAACATAATGTAACGCAGCATAGCGAAGTGTAATAAAAACTAATGTAACGATGATGTAACATAACTTAGATTAACCTAAGGAAATGTAACAGTGTAATGTAACTTAACATAATATAATGAAATGTAATGTAACGTAACACACTGCGTATGTACATCTGTAATGTAACAGAATATAAAATGATGACAAATAAAAACAATCGTAGCCACTGAAGTCGTACTATATTTGTATATAATGAAGTACACTGTACTGTATGTGGATTATATTCAGTATAATTAAGTTTTACACAGGATTTGTTTTCATTCTCACATTTGTAGTGGGGTTTTTTTCTATTTAAGTTTTATTATATATTTTTATTGTATTGTATTTAATTAATTTATATTGGGAAATATGATGAAATTTAAAGTGACACATACCTGTCTCACCTGTGTATCTGTCTTACCATGTGTCCGTCAGTACCTGTGTACCTGTCTCACCTGTGTATCTGTCTCGTGTGTATGCACACACACAGGTTGACCTCTTCACCTGGTTCTTGTCTTCACTCAGTAGCTCTGTATCCTGCACCACCTGCATCTTCTCTTCTGTCTGCATGCCCTTCGTTTCTTAATCCTTGTATTTGTATTTCTTATTTCTCTTCTTCTCCATTTCTGTCTCTCTTCGCTCTGACTCTGGCGTGTGCTACATGGAGAAGGCTTCACGGCCCGTCACTCTGGGCTTCCCCTGGGTGCAGTTACCTCCTGAGTACCGAGGCTCGGGCCTGAGGAATAAAGTACGTAGTGAGTGAGGGAGGTACTGACGGGGAGAGAGAGAGAGAGAGACAGTGAATCATTCTGCTCCTAAAAATACTGAAATACTGAAACACTAACAGCGGTGAGGGGAGTCCTTACTGTATGAAGATCATCACAATAAACTTTCACCTGTTTTCTGTGATTTCTTCAGTGTAATAACAGTCATTTCCTCTCACGCACTTATTAACACTGACTGAAACACTGAACAAAAAATGTTTGTTTGCTTTTTCATTTGTCATATTTGTATAATGTTCACTAGCCCCTCCCACCCTCTAATCTTTTACTATGTTTGGCTGAACCTCATCGGTAACTGTATCTGTAAACTTTCTTGCACAAATGTCTCCCGGTGTTGTTTTTGGAGCTGACCCGTCTGTGCCGTGCTCCTCCAGGCGTCCAGCGGGAATTATTACTTCATCCCGTACGTGATGACGCCCAGCAATGAGTACATCTGCTGTGAGAACGTGGCCCAGCGGCGGGCGTCGGAGTACATGCAGCCCAGCTGGGACAACCTGCTCGGCCCCCTGTGCGTCCCGCTGGTGGACCGGTTCGCCGGCCTGCTCAAAGACATCCACGTCACGTCCTGGTACTGATACTTATGTCCTCACACCCTCTCGTCACACTCTCACCTCACACCCTCACCTCACACTCTCACCTCACACTCTCATCTCTCACCTCACCCTTTCACACCCTCACACCACACTCTCACCTCACACTCTCACACCTCACCTCACACTCTCACCTCACACAGCACAAATATCACTCTCATTAATAATGGAGATCAGTGTAGAGATTTGTGTGGATAAACACAGTATAGAAACACAGCTGGGGGAAACTCCATTGTCAGGTTTTAGAAAATAACAAAACAATTTTTTTTTTAACCTCATTACAATATGGATCCATATACATGCCAAGTATTACATGTCATATCCACATTTTTTATGCATAAAAATGTGCGTTTACTTGTGTTATCTTTGACTAATATTTAAATTAGTTTGATGGTCTGAAACACTAAAGTGTGACAAACATGTAAGGGGGTAAATCAGTAAGGGGGCAAACACTATTTCACATTCCTGTATATTGACTTTTTTAAATTAATTTTTTTATAAGGTATTTAAAATCATGCAGTTTTTAGAAATATATCTCAGGTTGCACTTATATTTTATGTTACGTCCCAGTCTCGGGTTGGGCCGTACAGTAAATGATTGGTTCTGGGTTCGATTTTAAACTGTCCGGTGAATGTGGAACAAAGTGGTGTAATGTAACAACAACTAGACAAATGTGTAAATTTACAATCAAGCGCGGTTTGTATTGCTTTACACAAAAACAAATGAAGACGCCTACACACCACCAGGCTCAGCTTCAGGGTGGACCCGGGCCAAAATAATAAACAAAAAGGTACCTGTAGTTTAGCAGCTAGCTTACCTAGCAAACAAAACACAAACAAACATCCACAGATGCCTTCCCGATCTCCCTAAACCAAAAACAGTGAACAGAAACCCTTTCCCCCAAAATAAAGGGCAGCCACACCCCTACTAGCGGTGAGTGCACAAACATACAGTCAGATGAAACAGACAAACAAACAAACAGTATTTACAAAGAGCCAGCAAACAAACCAAAAGGACAAAGCAAGAATCAACGTCAAAAGTGAAGCCAACAGTCAAAAGCCAGAATCCACAATCCAGCCTCAACATTCACAATCACCACTAAACTCTCCAGCACCACCAGCACTTCGCCTACACGCCTCCCCGTTCCCGCGTCTCTCTCCGGGCTATGAATGGTCCGCTTGTCGATGACGTCACTCGGGGCGGAAGCGCACGTGTGGAAGGTCAGGCAGCTGCCCGGGTGTAGAGACAGTCGGAAAACCTGGAGTGGATCCGGATCGGCGCGCGACCTGCATACAATACACACACACACACACACACACACACGCGCGCGCGACAAAGCACAGCAACACAGACACATAACACACACACAGCGACCAACAGGTTGCGGGTTGTAACAATTAACAAAAGAAAATATTATAATAATAATTATAATATTAAATTAAAAACACAACAACAATAATAATAATAATAATTTAAATGAAAAAACACAATGGGAAAATCACTTTCCAGATCCCAGATCACACGTTTATTTTTAAGAGCACTGATTAAAAATAACGTGTTTATATTACAGAGTGATGTAGATTAAAGACGCTCTTAAAGAGAAGCTCTTATGAATCTCTTATGAAGCTCTTATGACGCCGTGTTCAGGCGTGAGTCCGATGTCACCTCTGCAGTATGTGTGGTATCTCAGTCGTGCACAAACACTCTCCATGTGAAACCGGACGCGACTCGGAAGACCAGGCGTTTTCTATTTAAACACACATGAGCAATGAATGTGTGTGTGTGTGTGTGTGTGTGGCTCCGAC
>CM059226.1:643762-653762 GCA_030347435.1 Clarias fuscus | reverse complement strand
AGGAGCAGTGTGGCAGGTCAGACACACACACACACACACACACACAGGTTACACACAGGTTACACACACCATTCAGCACCTGATGAACATTTCTTACTTAAAAGCCATGAAGGAGAAAATAAAGAATAAAGAAAAAAATATACAAAAAGACTGAATTTATGACAGTTTTATTTGTATTTTGCTTTTGACATTATCGCCAAACAGGGAAACGAGTAGAAATGTGTGAGGAAATGTGTATGAACCAAAATAATCAGTTTGTCCCTGATGAGCCGAGACTGACGGTGCTGAAGGAAAAACTCTCTGAGATGAAAACTCATTCAACTAAATTAATGAAATAAATCAGTAAATAAATCATTATTATTACAGAGTGTGAAGCCGAATCAAAGTTCCACTTTATTTTCTTCTGCTTCGTATTATATGGTTTTACAGGAAATAAAACTTAATAATTATATTTATTGATTAAATAATATTTTAAATAAAAAAAGAAAGAGAAATTTTTTTATTATTTTTTCTACTTTATGTAACGTAAGTTAAGTAAGTTGAATAAATAAATGAAGTAATAATAAAATATTTTTTGTCTTTGTACATACATAAAGCAAGGAAAAGGAAATTAATCAATGAAAAAAAATATGAATACTTTATTTCAAAACGGTTTAATATTATTTATTATTAATTATTATATTATTTAATATTATTTACTTTTTTAATACAATTTGTGAAAAATGTAACCACTGGAGTCCTGAAACGTCCTGAACTTCTGAAGGTTCTGAAGGTTGTGTTGTTTACTGAGCTGTGAGGAACGTTCTCCAGGTTCTGCTCCATGGTGAAGGAGCTGATCTCAGACGGATCAGGAAATGCGGTGGAGCTGGAGGGAGAGGGAGACGGGGACACGCTGGAGGTGAGACACGTTATTGCGCTAATCCTTTATGGCGCTAATCCTTTATTAGTGACAGCTCCTGACCGGATCGGAACTCCAAGATGAACCTCATTCTGGAGTACAGAGTAACGTGAGCTTCACGTGTGTTTCAGTACGAGTACGACTACAATGAGAACGGGGACCGGGTGGTGCTCGGGCGGGGCACGTACGGGGTGGTGTACGCTGGCAGAGACCTGAGTAACCAGGTGCGCATCGCCATTAAGGAGATCCCCGAGCGGGACAGCAGGTGAGAGCGGCGGCGCCTCCGTGTGGTGAGTCGTGGCGGCGCTCTGTGCCGTTCGCTCATGAGTGTGATGTGTGCAGGTACTCACAGCCGCTGCATGAGGAGATCGCTCTGCACAAATACCTCAAACACAGGAACATCGTGCAGTACCTGGGCTCCGTGTCCGAGGACGGCTACATCAAGATCTTTATGGAACAGGTTCCCGGGGGTACGTATGAACTGAAGAACCCCACAGTCTTAGAAGATCTGGAACTCTGCATTTATAGATAGAGTATATCTTTAGATTTGATTCCTCAGCTGTGTGACTGGAGGAACCTGAAAAGATCTGCTGCAGAACTCATTAATCAAAGTGTTTCCTTTAGAACGGCTTTCAAGCAGAACAAAAAAGTTAATCATCCAAGAACAATTAAAGGACCCTCAAAGAACTGTTTTATTTATCTAAGAGTGTGTGTAAAAACTGGGTAAGTGTGCGGCCAAAACTTTATATTGTTCCTTTTTTTCTTCTTACAGAACAGAAACTTGGAGAACAACACCAATAGAAGCCTTTGGTTCTCCTTCTGAACAAGGCTTTAAAGATTCAAAGATGATTATATAGAGAATCCTATAGAGTCTTAATGTATCAGAAAGACCCCCAAGTAGAACCCACTTATTTGGAACTCTTTGAGAACCCAGGAACTCAATGCTAGGGACTGCAGACGGGTTCTAATAAAAATAAATAAAGAGCAATCATTTTTAACACTAAGCACATTAATACACACATACTTGCACAAAAGAGCATTTCGGCATTTATATTTCTAAAATTAGCATTTCAATTAGCACTAGCACTTTGCTAGTCACGAGAACTGGTTGTGATGTCACTAAATGTATGATTTCGACCAATCACATTCAATATGCAAATATGTTGCTTGGAAAATTTTAGCCAAAGAATCTTCATTCTAGCATGTTAGCAAAAGAAAAACGCAGTATGCAAATTTGTGGTTGTCATGGTAACACTGCTTTGCATTTTGTTAAATAAGTCAGTTTGAAAATAAGAGCGTAAGTAGAGACACTGAGTTTGTAAACTGGCGTTTGTAAATTTGCATTCTCATGCATATTAATCGAGCATGCATTTATTTTTATTTTAGCTCTATTTTCTTTTTGTAATTGTATATTTGTGAGAACTTGTCCCTTCACACACGCAGGTAGTTTATCAGCGCTGCTCCGGTCGAAGTGGGGTCCTCTGAAAGAAGCCACCATCATCTTCTACACGCGTCAGATCCTCGAAGGTCTGAGATACCTGCACGAAAACCAGATCGTCCATCGGGACATTAAGGTAGTAATATTGTAGTCAAAGTTGAACCTGGGGTAATTGTCCAGGAGAGCATGGAGAAATATTCCAGTGTCGCACCTTTACATGCTTCGATGCCGTTTTACTGATGAGTTTGTACTTGATGTTTCCTCCACAGGGAGATAACGTCTTGGTGAACACCTACAGCGGCGTTTTAAAGATCTCTGACTTCGGCACCTCGAAGCGTTTGGCCGGAGTGAACCCCTGCACTGAGACCTTCACTGGTGAGTCTGGAATAACACACACACACACACACACACACACATCAGCTTCGTTCTGCTTGATGATGGACTTCAAATACGTTTTTATCTCTTAATAGTCACATTTATCACAAGGACCGGCACTGAAACAAGTTCTCACTTACATTATAGCAGCTAAAAAGACTTTTATTCTTTTTATTCTTTCTCCTCATCATAACAAGACAAAATCACAGTTTATTACAGTATGTTACTTAGAACTAAAGCCCTGTGTAAACCTCTGTAGCTTCACCTCTGACTGTTACACAGCGCTGGCACTGGAGACTCCCTCCTTCAATAATGAGTTACATATACGTCTGTTTATTAAGAGAGAATGGAGCAAGCGCCGTACACGCCCATCAGAGCGAGAGCATTGAATATAAACCTGCAGTGCTGTTAGAGCTTCTGTGATAGAGCATTAATCAACACCTTCTGACCAATCAGGGCGTCTGATGGAAAGTATATTTGTTTGTATCTGTTTATTTTTTTAGAATTACATTATTATTAAAAGGTTGTTCTTGATGCTTTTACTATGTTTATTTCCTTTTCCCGCTAAACCTTTTTGGATTGTTTGGAGCATGCAGTCGTCTAGCCTGCTGGAAGGCAGCGTGTGGAGACGAGGCGTCTGTGAGAAGCTCTCCTGGTGTTTCTGTAACTGGAGAGCTGCAGCAGTAATGACTCTCTCAGACGGGAGCGTGTTTGTGTTTAATTACTGAATGATGGAGTGCGGAGCAGGTGCACTTTACTCCTCTCCTCCCTCCTGCGTGTCTCCTTCCTCACTCTGGTCTCAACTGGATTCACTGACTGTGTGTGTGTGTGTGTGTGTGTGTGTGTGTGTGTGTGTGTGCTTGTTGTTTTTAGGGACTCTGCAGTACATGGCTCCTGAGATTATCGATAAAGGTCCTCGGGGTTACGGAGCGCCGGCTGATATCTGGTCTCTCGGCTGCACCATTATCGAGATGGCCACCGGGAAACCGCCGTTCCACGAGCTGGGAGAGCCGCAGGCGGCCATGTTTAAGGTGAACGCCTCGACCCTGCGTCACCTGGACTCCATTTCCGTCTTTCTTTATTTTATTTGTTTAGTGGTTTCTATGCACAAGAAGGTAATTTACATACAGAGAGTCACGTGCAAGCATCACACAAGTACAGAGAAATAAACAGCAGCCCAAACACACATACAGGAATTTACATCAGTTGCAGATGTGCAGGAAATATACATTACTTTTTTTAAACGCTAATTATTTAGTTATAAATTGATTTAATCTGTGTATAAATTATTAAGTTATTAAATCTTTATTTTATTTAATAACATCTTTTATCTGCCTGCTTTTCTCCACCGTTTTTATTTTGTGCTTAGAATTATGTCACACCCTCGAGTGCTAATTTAATTTTACATTTAAATGGATGATATTTCATTACATTCTATTTTGTCATGTTCAATTTTATTTTATGTCATTTTTATGTAACGTAAATAAAAGGTTCAGGAAATATATGTGCTGTAGTTAAGGCCACACACGAGCTCCTTTATCACATGAGTGAATAATAAACAGCTGAACGCAAACAATTAAACCTTATAAACATCAATTAAATTAAACTAATAATACAGAAAAGTAATCAAATAAAACCTTATAAAATATATAAACCTTATTAAATGATTATTATTAAAAGTTGAAAGACCTTTCTAACATTATTCTATTTGGTTTGTCTCAGTTGTTTGCTCAAAAATAATGGCACCCATTCTTCTGTCAGTATAATGGTTTTGTTTAGTTTCATATTTTCTTCTTTTCGACACTAAAAACTCCCTGTTCACTTTTTATCATTTCGATTTCAGTGTTTTCAAGGTTCCCTGTTAACATCAACAGTTTTACTAGTTATTTAGAAAAATGAAGAAAAGAATTGCAAGACCAGTGACACACACTTTATTCATAACCTTAATAAATTGTCAAATAAAAATGATTCATTAATTTAATTCGTCACTATCGTAGACGAGACTTATTTTAGCGATTCAAACAGCATCCATCGTATTTACCGTGAAAATATCAACTTAAATTTATAAACAAATTATAAAAGAAAATTGAATTATATTATTAAAAAATCTTGTTGTTGCAGATCAGAGAAGCTAATGTGAATAGCTGCTGTTAAATCAAATTAAATTCTAGTTGACTCCACCCCTTTTTTTAAAAAAGCAACGATCACAGAAACTTCAAAACTAAATATTTCAGTTTATACCTTACACGTTACAGTTATAAATATAACTAATCACGCTGTCCCTCTCGTGATGTCGTCTCAGTAACTCAGTCCATTTTCTCTTCCAGGTCGGGATGTTTAAAATCCACCCCGAGATTCCCGAGTCTCTCTCCCCCGAGGCCAAGTCCTTCATCCTGCGCTGCTTCGAGCCCGATCCCAGCAAGAGAGCGACGGCCGGCGACCTGCTCAAGGACCAGTTCTTACGCCACAACATCAAGGGCAAGAAGAACAAGATCGCCTTCAAACCCTCAGGTACGTGAACGACCGGGTGGAGGTGAGACAGAGGTGAGATGGAGATTTGAGACAGAGAGGGAGAGAGACAGGAGACAGGTTTTAGTTATTCCAATGTCGGGGCAAACCCCAGGAAAACACCTGAGGTGGAACGTTCCAGAGTCTCTGAGACACACACACACACACACACACACACACACACACACACACACACGCCCGGGATGCTTTAAATGGCCAGTCTAGACCGACTCGCACAATCTCGCTTGGATGAAACCATGATTTTTTTAATCCCCTTCATTACTAATTGCTCCTCGCTGTGTGTCGGGACGTGGCAGCTGCACGGCTGTGGGTTATTCGGGTGTTGGAGGAACTTTGGAAAACATGCCAAATCAAACACTGACTAAGAGTGAAACCATGACGCTGTAGCAATCCACCCTCTCTAATGCACTCACACACACACACACACACACACACACACACACACACACACACACACACACGTTCACATATCTCACACGGCAGGAAACAGCTGGAGGCAAACAGAAATCCTGCATGGTGCCTAACCCGTACTGTAAAACCAACCTGGTCATTACACACACACACACACACACACACATACACACAGCGCTGTGTAAATGATGGAACTGCATGTATAACTGAGGTGAAATTTGACTAACTGCATGTCTCTTTGTGTCTTTGGCGCTGATGGACGTCTGCGTCTGATTCGTCTGCGCTCTGTAACAGTCTGGCAAGGTTCGTCTCTCACACTCGAGTCTCTGCTTCGTATTAGATTTGTATTAAAATGCAACATGCTTGCTATTAACACTGCTGGAAATGTGATTGTGCGCTTCTTAGTTTTCACTTTTCTTTGAAACGTGTGTGTGTGTGTGTGTGTGTGTGTGTGTGTGAAAGAGGAGAGTCATTTCCATGAACTGAGAGAAAAACTGAAATTGCACCTTGCGATACACAAGATGCAGAAACTCTGATGATTTTGCACAGTAAGGCGACAGATAGTGAGGATTATTTACCAGCAGCTCTAAGATGTGTGCTCTGTGGGTGTCTGTAGCCTGTTGGTTTTTATTGGCTTACGGAACATACAATGAAGCCATGAAAAGCCTCAGCTCATGCTACAGGTAGCTCTGACACACACAGTCGGCCATGACGTTGCCATACGACTACCAGCAACTTTGATTTGACTTGTACCAAAAACCATGAAAGGTTTTGTTTTCACAGTTTAGACATACATTTTTGATCTGTTGCTATGGCGATACAGGACACCTGTGAACACCTGTGTACAACCAAAGCTCAGCAAACCCACACTTAAGGCTGATTTATGCTTCCGCCTCATGTCTACGCTGCAGCCGTGCGCCCAACATGAAGCTGCCCAGAAACATAACTCTGACCAAGAACACCAGAACTGTGGAAGGTCCACCAGCATCACATTTCCAGCTTCTTCTTCTGTGTATTTCTGACTTCTTCCTCTACACTTCCCTTTTTTAACTGAACCTGCACCTGATCAAGGACAGACTAATCATCTCCTGTTATACTGAACGTCCAGCCTCCTAACACACAGTATGAGTGCAGATCAAATCCCTGCTCTCCGTTATCACCCAGATGAGGACGGGTTCCCTGTCGAGTCCGGTTCCTCTCAGGGTTCCTTGCCATCTCAGGGAGTTTTTCCTTGTCACTGTCACCGTCGCCCTCGGCTCGTTCATCATCTCATGGAATAAAATCAGTGTCAAAAATAATCGTGCGTAAAAAAAAAAAAAGGATTTGTGTGTAATTCTGTGTTTTGTCCGAGTTTCCAAAATCTACGGCCACGACAGCTTACAGATACGAGATTTTGTGTGTTTGTTTCAGTACAACTCTGAAATAAACGGACGAATTGCAAAATTACACCCATGAATGTAATGCAGGCATCACTGTCCGAGGGAGGAGGAGTCGATTCGGCACATGCGCCCTGCCACCGCTTTAAACTCCTAAAATCTAACCTACTACAGTTAAAACATCTCTGTAATTTCAATTCTCTTAAACGTGTCCAAATCTGTGAAAAAAAAAAAACAACTAACCTGAGACGATGAGAGAGCGCTCGACTGCTGATCTGCCGGTGGTTTAAAACAGTTGTGTGTGTGTGTGTGTGTGTGTGTGTGTGTGTGTGTGTGTGTGTGTGTGTGTGTGTGTGTGTGTGTGTGTGTGCGCGCCGAATCGATTCCTCTTCCCTCAATTGTTAAAAGCGCTATACAAACAAAATTGAATTGAATTGAATTAATCAGACTTAAATTACTGTTTCTTTTAATTCGATTCAATTCAGTTTTATTTGTGTAGCTTTTAACAGTTGACGTTGTCGCAAAGCAGCAAATCTGTTTTTTCCACACTTGGACTAATTCTTTCTGCCTGCTTAGATTTTCTTTGTTACTTGTACAAAAACTAACCCCTCCCATTTCGAAACCTTTATAGCTTAATTAAACACAAAGCCCTTTAACCAGGTGTGGCGCTAGTGAGTCCAGGCCCTTTGAAAGTCTAATATACTGTGAGAGCCCCAAAGACAAACCTTTTCCCTTACCAGAGCATTTTTAATGCCCCCCGTCCCGTGCCGTCCTGTCCCATACTGTCACTCAGAAGCTTATGGAATCACCCTTTCTTACCCCAAAGCGCCCCCCACCCCCCCACCCCCCACCCCGCACCACTGTGTGCTTAATTAACTACAGACTTCATCAACGTGTTTTACTGCAAATAAATCTGTACTGTTAGAGTTTGACAGCAACATAGACACTTTATTAGAAATTCATGCAAACAGGTTTCCATTATCTTTACTTTGCTCACTTTACTTTAATTTCCTCTGTCGGTGTGTGTGTGTGTGTGTGTTTAAATGATTCATTTTTAATTTGTGTCTTACTGTTTAGCTTTAAATTGCATTTACACTGATTCATTTTAGCGTTATCTGTCGTGTGTGTGTGTGTGTGTGTATCAGATTATATCCGCAGTGTGTCGATGCCCGTGCAGTTGCAGGCCGAAACCACCGGGAGCAGCAGCAGCGAGCCAGGCTCTGTGTCCCCAGACTGCGACTCCAAACACGACGTCTTCTTCAAGAAGAACCAACGCTCGGGCTCGGAGAACCTCATCAAACCCGTCACCTCCAGCTTCCTCAGGTCAGCCTCGACACCTGATCAGCAAGAAGATGGTGATTAATTCTCAGTAACAGCAGCTCCTGAGTGTAGTGCAGCGTGATATTATACACTGCATGAAACACACGTCAGAGGAAGGTGTGGAGGGGGGAATCTTACCTGGAACAGGGTGCACCTACTGTGTTTAATGCTTTTTCCATTTTTAAGGTATTTTATGACTCACACACATGGATGCACACACACCCATCACACACACACACACACACACACACACACACGCACACACAGAGTGAGCAGAACATTGAGTGTTAAAGGGACATAACTATGAATCCAACACACACCTTAGAGTGTAAGGCATGTGGATCATCAAGTGGTCTGTCTCTGAGGTGACAGCAGTGTGTCCTGGCACTCAGTAGTGTGTGTGTGTGTTTGTGTGTGTGTGTGAGAGAGAGAGAGAGAGACAGAGATGTGTCTGAAGCCTGATAAAGCAGAAGTGTTGAGTGATGCTGTAAATCCTGATCAATGCTCGGCCCCGCCCCCTCTTCAGCACCATGGTAACACTGTTTGATCATTACTGGAGAATGAGAGGACAGGTGTGCGCTGGTGTCTGGACAGGTGCAAGTCTGTGTGTGTGTGTGTGTGTGTGTGTGTGTGTGTGTGTGTGTGTGTGTGTGTGTGTGTGTGCGTGTGTGTGTGGTGGACATGTGCTGTTAGTCGGCACTAATGTGATAATGAGGTTTTTTTATAACAGGCTTCTGCAGCTCCTCATAAAACTCACCTGATGACTTTTTAACCAGCAGCTCACATCCGTCATTACACACACACGCAAACACACACACACACACACGCGCACAAATACACACACACACACACACACACACATGCAAATACACACACACACACACACACACACACACACACACACACACACACAACTACTCTTCCGGTTCTGCTTTGTTTTGTCATCATCTCATAATCAGCATCATTTTCTCATTAGCAGCCCTCGTCCAAAAGTGTGTATAATCATCACATCAGCTCATTAATGCATTCATTCAGTAAACGTCACGGAACAGGTGAGATCATGTGTACACACACACACACACACACACACACACACACACACTGAACTTTATGTTTGTAATCAAAGTTCCCATGTTTAAAATCAGAAGCTGTTTAGTGTAGCACTGCACACCTACACACACAACACACACCTCTATACACGCAATACACACACAATACACACACAATATACACACACAACACACACCAAATACACACACAATATACACACAATACATATCTCTACACACACAATATACACACACAACACACACCAAATACACACCAAATACACACCAAACACACACCAAACACACACCTCTACACCCCAAACACACCCCGAACACACACCAAATACACACCAAACACACACAAAATACGCACCTCTACACAGCAAATACACACCAAACACACACCAAATACACACCAAATACACACCAAACGCACACCACATACACACCTCTACACACCAAATACACACCAAATACGCACCTCTTCACAACTCTACACACCAAACACACACCAAATACACACCTCTTCACAACTCTACACACCAAACACACACCAAATACACACCGAATACACACCTCTACACACACCAAATACACACCAAAT